>JAKTWU010000286.1:0-34299 GCA_030582435.1 Taiozyma onychis
ATATGTAACGTATACAAAGAGATGGAATCTCTGGTAAAGTACGTCGCCAAGGTAGACCGGTGTAGGGGTTACCCGGAATACCTGACATGATGATTCTTTGTCTGAAAATAATACGCGTCTTTTTGGGCATTTAAACAAGAAGGTCGGTCTAAAGAAACCACTGACAACCACTATGGGTTATTACGATATAGATGATATTATCAGCGATGGTCAGGTAAGTTACTGATGCTTTTCAGTGTTCGGGATTTAACGACTAACACAATCTACAGAGAGTGCCCTCGAAGTTCAACATCACAGTCCCAGGATTGGGTTACCTGGAAGGTAATCCCGGGAAAGGCGTGAGTGTCCCGTTTTAGATCCCCCAAGTGTCATACTAACTCCAGCTACAGATAATAGAGGGTACGAAACTCGAACTTCCCCTCTGGATAGCTGAAGTGCTTGCAATCTGTCCCACCTCAGAAACGTCGTCAACAGCATTTATTGAATTAATTCAACCAGAGGCGTTGAGTAGAAGAGTCCTAAACGCCATTAAGACGAGCCCAGTCTCACTCGATATCCATTCTATTTCCCAGCATTACTATTCTCTGGTGGAAAAGTGGGGTAAACTGTTCTCAGATAAGGAATTGGTTGAAGTGATACAACAAATGTTGAAAGAACGTTCAGAGGAGATAAATAATCACGCGCATAACTCAAGAGGTGGCCAGCAAGAGAGCAGTTTTCTGTTCTCACTCGATGAGTTCGAAAAGAAACTCTATAAGACGTCACATGAAAGTTATAAAGACTTGAGAAAATGGTTGCATAATGAAAACTAATGATCAAAAATACATGACATATAATCACCTTTCTTTATTCTTCAAAGTTGGATATCTAACCCATTCAAGAACTATAATACACAAGAACTAGAAGACGTCCTCATCTTCGTCCTCTTTATCCTCCTTGTCATCATCCTTATCTTCATCAATCTTGGCTTCTGCTTGTTCTAAAGCATCAGTTTCATTATCATCACCAATGTTAGTTTCGTCAAAATCATCTTCATCGGAATCATCGATGAACTCAGAAGATTTGTATTTGCTGTTCATCTTTCTCTTCTTGGTCTCAGACTCTTCATTTGCTTTTTCACCAACTTCCTTCTTTCGTTTGTTTCTCTTACCACCCTTTCTAGACCTTTTGGCTTTAACACGGTCTTCATCACCACTTAGTTCTTCATCTGTTAAAATGGCATTCTTCTTCTTACCCTTTCTGGACTTCTTTTCTTCATCCTCAAAGACTATGATGTTTTCACGCTCCTTTTCCCATTCTTTAGCCTGTTCTTGTAACTTCATGTACTCTTCCCTCTTAGCAGCTTCAATCTGGGATTGCTCTTCTTTTCTTTTCCTCTCCTGAGCTTCAGCTTTTGTCTTTTCAACTTCCTTAGCACGCTTAGCTTCTTCGATCTTGTGCTGGAACTTAATCTCGAACTCTTCTTGTTCCTTCAAGGCTCTTTCCAACTGGTTAGTCAATGTGTTAGAACCCATACTAGCTCTTTGTTTCAAGATATCTGGTTGGATAGGTGGGAATGAATCTTCAGCTAATTGGTTAAATGAAATAATGGCCTCCTTCAACCCTTCCACTGATTTGTTGATGTCTTCAAGAGTTCTCTTCGAAACCTCTAGTCTCTGAACAAATTGGGCAATGTTGAACTGGACAAAAGCAACATTATACTTTAGAGATGGGATCAATTTTTTAGCACCAGTATTAACAGCAACATTGTACGCCTTTTGTGAGTATTCCAAGGATTTCAAATAGCTCTCTAAGGATTTCTCAGCAATGGCACGAGCAAACCACGCCCTACCCACTAGGGTCAAAAATCTAGAATCTTTGTTTTCGTCAGCGTATCTTCTCAAGGCGATCTCATAGCTTTCAATGGCCTTCGAATATTGACCAACTTCAATGAAACAATGGCCCAAGTTGACGTAGACTGACACATCATCAACAGCATCTCTAATCTTCCTAAATATTTCTAAAGCGGCTGATGATTGTTTATTTTCGACAAAGATAATGGCAATACCTTGAGCAGCAAATACATTGGTTGGATCAACGCTCAACACTTTCTGGAACAGTTGAGCACCTCTAACGTAAGACTGATTTCTCTTTTCAATATCTTTGGGAGTCTTACCTTTGATCTCTCTAGCAATTGAGCAGTATAAATTACCCAATGAAATCAGAGCATAAGTATCATGTGAATCATATTTGACCAGAGTGTCTTTGTTGTGTGTGTTTTCAATGTTTTGATTGCTTGACTTGTTGTTCTTCTTTAAGTACCAACTGTAGAAAGCGCGGACTTCAAGATCCTTCGGATAAGTTTGAACCAATTCTTTCATTCTGTTCTCAAGATCTTCATCGTTCTTAACGTCAGCTTTTATTATTTCCAAGAATAACAATCTGATCTTACTGTAAACATAGTTTGGAACCTTTTCAATAATCTGATTGTACTTGGCAATAGAATCCTCGGTGTTTGGACCTTCTTGAGCTCTGGCGTTGTTGTATAGAAGAGATATCTCAAGTTCGTCAGATTTGTTGCTTTTATAGGCTGAATTGAAGAAGGTCTGTGCCGATTGTGGGTTACCTTTGATGAAATGGAAGACACCCAAATTATTCAAGATCTCAACTGGAACATCTTCATTTTGTGACTGTAGTAACTCGATGGACTTGGATAGATATGACAATGCTTGTGTATTGTCTTTGCTTTCATAGAGTCTTGAAAGGGTTAGATAGGCATTCAAGATGATTGGTTCATTCTTATCTTTGGATTGTCTTATATATTTTTCCAGAGATTCAATAGCCTTTGGATGGTTTTTAGTGTCAAGTGAATACAAAATACCCAAAATGTAGTTAACTTCCAGAATCTTTTCAGTTTCCTTGTAAATGTTTTCAAAAGTTATGATTGATTCTTCAACAGCTTCTCTTTGAAATTGGGATTGACCAACACCAAGCTTAGCCAGTAGGTTATCATTGTTGTTCTTCAATGATTCTGTGAAATGCTTTTGGGCATTTGTATAGTCTTTCTTTTCGTAATGAACTCTTGCAATCCAGAAATGGGCATCTGAAATCAAGTTGGAAGAAGTAGATGGGCTTGATAGAACCCTATGAGCAATCTTGACCACGGTTTCTGGCTCACCTTTGGAGTAATAATAACTTGCCAGTAATAACAATGAGACTGAGTTATTACTGTCTGATTTCAGTACTGTGTTCAATGAATCTAAGGCACTAGAGTAATTCCTAGTAAATTCTTCATCGCCTACCGAGTTGAATGAGGTATCAAACTTGCTCAACACTAACAATAGTTTAGCCGACTCGTTTTTTGAATCCAACTCAAGAGCTCTTTCCCATGATTTGATAGCCAAGTTCTTGTCTTTTAGCATCCAGAAGTTCAAACCAATACCAATTCTTGGGTCTGGTTTGGCTAAAGGTTTAGTAATCAAAACAGCTTGGAATTGTTTCAAACTTGCAGAGAAGTTCTTTCTTCTGAAGTAGATTTTGGCCCTGCCAAGTAGGGCATATACCTCCAAATCATCTTTGGTATTTTGTTTAGAAATCCGTTCATAGATGTCTAGTGCTTGATCATATGTTTTCAATTGATAGTAGATCTCAGCTTGCGCTAATCTGGCGACAACACTATCTTTGTCAGAAGACAGCGCAGATTTTGCAGATTCTGATGCTAGCTTTAAAGCAGAATTAATCTCATCTTCAGTTTGAGCAACTCTTGAACGTCTAATGTATAACCATGCTAAGAAAGAGTGAAATGATCCAGCATCACGTTCGTTCTTGGAGAAGATGGACAACCCTCTTTGAGCAACTTCAAATGATTCCTGTACAAGGTTTTTGTTGGAGTAAGCAGAGGCAATGGTTAGCCAGAAACGAGGATCGGCGGCTTCGTTCTCCAGGAAAGTGGTTAAGTCTGAATAGTCTTCAGGCAAATCGTTCTCCAAATCAACAGTGACCACCTCATCGCTGCCTCTCATAGGCACTTCGATCACATCAGAAGCAGCAGCAGCAGCAGCAGCAGCAGCGCCACCTATCTGGGTGTAGTAGGAAGCATCCAACGGTAGAACTTCGGACTGACTCATTGCGACAGTTCCAATTGGTTGGTAATTTTAGGCGCCGTCTACCTTGTTTTCATTTGATTTCGTTCAGTTTTTTTCCTTCGAGATTCCGCGAAACTAGTGATATTATGTAATCATAGCGCAACTGATTATATAATCATCATAATGATTGGGAAAGAAGAGCCCAAGAAAGCTAGATTCATGGCACTGGAGAGCTTGAGAGAATCTAAACGGTGGGTTTATATGGGTTGAATCACTCGAGGAGTTATTCAAATGCTCGTTGCTCAAATCTTGTCTTTGGTTCTATCATGTAAATATCAAGAACATCTGCGATGCCCTCCAAAAGTTCAAAAAAAAATTTAAACTCAATACGAACTGTTAAATGATAAGTACTACAACCTACTAAACACTTCTTGAAGCTAATAAAGTTATGTCAGAGCTAAACCAGAATGAACCTCAGATAAGGCGGTTGTTTATCGGTAACGTGTCCTCCACATTAGCGGAAAATCCATTAGACCTGACATCAAGATTGGAAAGATTTGGCACCATCAAATCTTCATTTGATCTGCATTACAATAAGGTTAGAGAGGTCGGGTTTGGATATCTGGATATAGAGATCTCTGACAGGGACTTTATCAAGTTGAAGAGTTCGCTGCATGGTGTGAAGTTCAAAGGTTCCAAATTAGTGATTGATATCGCTAAGAGAGACTACACAAAGAGATGGGAAGAGGATCATGATAACGTTGCACTAGCACAAGAGAAAGAAGCACAATACTTAGCGAGAAAATGGGAATTCTACAAGAAAATACAGAACATCAATATGACCTTAAAAGATCACCAGGAAGTCATTAAGGGTAGAGAGAGAAAGGCTCCAAGAAAGAGTTCAAAAGGTATGACATTGAGAGTCAACTTCAATGGTACTTTGAAGACTGTTAAATGTTGGAAGACCAAGCTATGGGGTTATGAAAAGAATAAGAAGCTGAGAGACTTGGTATACAAATTTCAGAATGGTGTTTGGAAAGATGGTAATGATCATATTGTTGAGAGAGTCTCCAGTGTTAAATTGCAGCAGGGTCGTAACACCTTGATTGTGGAAAAAATCCACAAATCACAGAGAAATGACGAGGAATTATTGAAAACATTCGGTGATGAAGAGGAAGAAAAAGAGGAATTTGAAAAGAATAACAAAGTACTTGCAAATATCTTGGGTAACTTTAATTTCGATAAAGAATTAGATTACAAGGAAAAGGTTGACGAATTTGGTGATTCTGATTACGAGTACCAAGGTGCTTTGAACAGCGATGATGAGGATAAAGATGCATATAAAGAGAAAGCAGTAGATTCATCCAAAATTGAATACGTCAAAGAAGGTGAATTTGGTAAGAATCCTGGTAATACAGTCACTTTCGATGATGACGACGCTGATGATGAAGCTGTGCTTTATGACCAGTACACTGTTAGAGAGAAGGATGTTGATGAAATGGCAGTGGAAGATGCTAGTGACGAAGATACTGAGTTCTTACCGACTTTTGGACAAACTCCAAGTGAACCTACGGCTTCAGATGTTAAACTAGTTGAAGGTACTGTCTCCAACACTGAGAGCTTACGTACTTTGTTCAACTCCACTGAGGAACCATCCTTTAAATTGATCGAAGATGAAGATGATATCGATGAAAACGCTCAAACAATTGCAACTGATGTCGAACTGCCAGAATTTCAAATCGCATCCATCGTCTCGAGAGCCAAGAACCGCAAGAGTCTTTTCTTCCCTCATTATGATTCTCCATTCTTGGTCGCTCAAACTCAGATCAGTAAGCTAAGTACAAATGTCGATTTCGAAGGCTGGGATGAAACCTTTTGGGAAAAGAGATCAGAATGGACTCAAGAAATTAAGAGAAGAAGAAGAGACGTCCAAAGACAGTTGAGAAAGAAGAATGCTCAAAACTCTAGAGTCTTTGTTTAGTTAGCATCAATACCACATCAATACAATTCTCATTTTAGAAGCACGTAGAATCTTTTTTTATCTTTATTAAGCCTTCTCAGAGTACTCAGATTATTCTACATCTTCTCTGTCATGGCCTAAAACGTTCTCCAACTTCAACCACTAATTGAGCACCTGGCTGCCAAAAGATGGTGATTTACTAACATTTTATAAGGTGCCACCGGACGTAGCTGGCTATGGTGTACAGTTTTACGTAATTTTTTTTTTTATTTAAAAAAATGCATTCAACTGTTTAAAAAGATATATAATATAATCATACTAAGGTAGTGGTTCTCTAAAGCTGGTTAATCAATTTGACCACAGGCACCATAGATAGTTTGAGTGTTCCAAACAGCAAGATGAAATGAATTCCCATACTGTGCCCGTACCAATACCAGATCTCTGGTTACATTTGTTCCTCCAAAAAACTCAATTACGGCCGCGTGGTCTAGTGGTATGATACTCGCTTTGGGCGAAAATCGGGAACACCTGATTTAAATACCATAAGCATGCGAGTGGTCCAGGGTTCAATTCCCTGCTCGGCCCAATTTTTTTGACTTTTTAACATTTGAGCTGATTACATAATCAAGTGTCATTTTGATATTCAGGAAATAAAAGAAAAAAATACCGAATTTTTGACAAATCAACCACCAAATTCTCATCATCTCTGTCAAAAGCACTACAAAACCATTGGATTAGCGTCTTATTTTTACCACACTTACTTTAAACTCATACAATATAATGATCAACAACAACGATACTTTCATCTCCGATGAAGAAGAGGAACTCTGGTAAGTTCTTGAAGCTTGAGGTTGACTTTGTGACGAATTTGTACTAACGACCCAAAAGTCCACTATGCGTGGAGGAAATGGATATATCAGATAAGAATTTCAAGCCATGTCCTTGTGGGTACCAAGTTTGTCAGTTTTGCTACAACAATATCCGTCAAAATCCTGAATTAAACGGTAGATGTCCAGCCTGTCGTAGGGTCTATGATGACGAGAGCGTTGAATACAAGATTGTCTCACAAGAAGAATGGAAATATGAACAATCGAAGCAATCTAGAAAGGACCGTGAAAAGAAACAGAAAGAGAAGGAGAGAAAGGAACACGAACAGGCCAACAGAAAGCATCTAGCTGGTATGAGAGTTATTCAAAAGAACTTGGTATATGTTGTGGGCCTGAACCCAACTGCTCCATCTGATGAACTGCACGCTATCCTAAGATCCGATAAATACTTTGGCCAATATGGTAAGATCTTAAAGATTGTCATCAATAAGAGACACCCACCTCCAGGCTCCTCGGCTTTTCAACATCATCCTATTGGAAATACTGGGTTTGGCGTTTATGTCACCTTCTCCAAGAAAGAAGAAGCACAAAAGTGTATCAATGCTATTGATGGTACTTACATTGATGGTAGGCCACTAAAAGCTGCCTTTGGTACCACTAAATACTGTTCTTCGTACTTGAGGGGCCAACCATGTCCAAATCCGAATTGTATGTTCTTACATGAACCAGGTGAAGAAGCCGACTCTTACACAAGACAAGATCTATCCACTAGACAAGGTCTAAAGATGGGTGGTGAAGGCTTCCAAAAGAATGGTACTGCCTTCCCAAAACATTCAAACGGGTCACAATTCTTCAACGTTCATGAGGAACCTGTTCAAGTCCCACAAGAAGCTCATTCGCCATCTGTTCACCAGCCAATCTTGAATGCTGCTCCATTGCCATCAACTGCCTCATGGGCCTCATCTAGCAAAACAGCTGTCACAACTTCCACTACAACCACTAATGCAGCCTTCGCTAACGCTTCTGCGTTCCCAACTCTTGCGGAATCAACCACTTTACAACAGCAACAACAGCAACAACATCAGCAAAGAAAACAAAAGCAACAGCAGAACCAGTTCAGCGACGAATTCAACCCAGAAGTTTCTCCTGGTGCCTTTGTTGATGAGACTATTAACTTCTTGAACTCTCTAAGCTCCATTAGTTACAAAATCAGAACTGATAACGTTGATAGAGATTACATTACAAACCATCCGCCCTTATTCGCGTTTAATAGTATCAAAGTCAACAAGTTCTCCTCAAGTTCATTAACTTTGAAGTTTGTTCAATCACTTCTTCCAAAACCGCAAAGAAACGCAACTTCACCATTCCAAGCTCCTCAATCACAGACTCCAATCCAACAACAGGCTCAACCACATGAACTACAGCAACAGGGACAAGGACAAGGACAACAGTTCTTCAACCAACAGCAGCAGCAGCAGCAACAACAGCAACAACCAAACGCTGTTGCACAAGCGTTGCTACAACAACAATTACTGTTACAACAGCAACAACAACAGCAACAGCAACAAGGTCAGGACCACCAACACCAACCAACTAATGTCAATCAATTACTACAAGAACATCTTTTACAACAGCAACAACAACAACAGAGCAACCAAACTTCATTGTTGAACACCTTGAAGAACGAACGTTCTTTTGCTGCCACCCCACCACCAGGTCTCTTCAACGCCCACGAACAACAGACACCTGCTTCTCATAGTAACCAAGCAAGTGGTACTGCTTCTGAGCTGCTGTCTCATTTGATGAATGGTAAGAAGATCAGTGCTTAAGGGATGGTTCCGCTGTTTTATAATATGTTTTTGAGTTTACGAGTTTTTTTGAGTTTCTGTTTAGAGAACTGTAGCATCTTTATCATCTCCCTGAGCATTGTCACCAAAACTACTTGGTTGGTTGTCGTTGACGTATCTTGGTCAATGTATATGTCAAATGAACATCCGGACACCAATCGGTTATCACCGTTTTTCAAATGGAAGAAAAAGCACGAGACAGAAGAAATATCACCGTTAATACCGGATCCATTTGACGGGAAGACACGGGTTTCTAAGTGAAGTTAGAGCTTATATTGTGCATACACAGTGGTGAGCATAAAGGTTAATCAGGTAAAGAAATCCTATTCTGGTTAGTCAAGAGCTTCTCTTTTTCAGTGGTTGCGTTTTCCTCATTTTCCCCAATTGTTAGCTGACCATTTCTGATATTGAAGAAAAAGGCTTTTGCCTCATAACTTGCGATCCTAATTCATACTCACCTTGACCATAATATCACAATGGTGCTTTGGTATAAGAGCACACACGCATACGGGTTCGACTTTGACACTGTCTCAGTGGCCTTTTTCAACAAGTATCCAAACCCATATGCATCACATGTTCAGTCTGTCGACACTTTGAACCGTGAAGTCAAGGAAGATGGGAAATTGTACACCACTAGACTGATCAAGAAGGTTGGCAAGCTGCCTAAGTGGGTAAAGCCTTTCCTTGGGAAGATCACCGATACTTGGATAATTGAGAAGACTGTGGTGGATCCAAAGACACAGGAGATGAAGGCTTACCAACGTAATTTGGACCATACAAAGATCATTAGAGTTGAAGAATATACCAATTACAAGTTCAATAGCGAGAACATGAATACAGATGTCACATTCAATGTGAAGTTCTCTTCGAATTTCAGAGGATTTGGCGTCAAGGATAGGATTGAGAAATGGTCTCACAATAGATTTCAAGAAAATATCAAGAACACCAAAATGGGGATGAACATGGTCATGGAGAAGTGTCAAGAGAACCTATGGAAGAAACAAGTTGCTCAGGCAAAGCTATGATACAAGATGTAAATAGAGCTAACAGCTTTCCCATTATTTCATAATTGTTTTCACGACCAATAACGCCATTGCATTTACTTCGCTCCACAATTCAGAAAAGAGATACATCCTATATTTATTTTAAATTATTTTACTTCTCTATGAATTCCATTGTAGAGCTAGGCGCACTGCGACTGTATTATAATAGTATAATCATCATTATCGTAAATCATTAAAAGTGAACAAACTAAACTAAATTCTATATCCATTTTTCCTATTGATTTAAGCAAAACTCAAATCCCATTTCAAATTATTGACAATCTCATACCAATCAACGCATTTCGTACCAGTAGGGTCAATGATCCAAACTTGTTCCATAATGGTCTTTGCCCTTTCCAAATTCTTAAAGCTGTACCGTGTAATCAAATCATGAAACCTCTCCAGCATGATCTTTCTATCCTTCTTCGTGGTACAATTCATACCAGCGATGAACATTGGGAAGCAAAGGGAACCTTCGACTGGTGACTTTAGAACAATATCCAGACATTTCAACAGCTCACATAGGATAAATTGTGTTTCCAATGATGATGGGTTCAATCTTAGCACGGATTGCCTCAAGTGTAATTTCGCTGTCAATTGGAACAGTTCAAACAGTGTCAATTGTATTTCCAGTTCTTCAGGGTCGAAATCATTCAAATCTTCAGAAGCCGGTTTAACATCATTGATTTTACGCTCTAATTGAGAAGCCTTCTGCATGATCATCAACAGTGAAGAATATCTGGAGACTTTCTTCTCACTTTCAGATTCTGGAGTGTCACTACCTGGTGGACTAACCTGATCTGCACTGCTAGAGGCTCCACCATGGTCTTCAGTCATGATCCCGCTTCCAAAACTAGAAGAACTCAACTTCAAAAGTCTCTTACACTCGGTAGCCAATCTCGAAATATCACCAATGATATTGAACAAAGGCTTAACGATCCCCTGTAATGGATCAATCCCAAACCCTTCGTTCAAAACAAAGCTCTCATACTCCTCCACAGGGAAATAAGTACCACGTTCACTGTTAGAGCTTGCTAGGATGTCGTGATACACGAAGTTAGAAATCAGCCATTGTTGTTGCTTATCCTGTTTGAACCTTGGTAACCCACCCCGTTCTTTGATCACCTTAGCACCCCATTGTAATAGGACTGGCCATTTCTTCACATCTCCTTTGCAGATTTCAGCGGCACACATGATCAGTAAACTTGCTAATTTCTCCAAGGAGTCAGTATCTGATTTGATCTTGTTCTGATTAATAAAATCAAGGGCTTTGCTCATGTATTTTGCGCCCTCAATCTCATATCTCCCACCAAGATGATACGCAGACCATGCGAGGATACCATTCAACACACCAGGGTTCGATTGCGCCATTGGAAGGAAGTATTTCAAGTAAAAGTTAGATTCATGAGGCACAATGGACACAATACTAGCCAAGTTATTTCTATAATAATCATATAAATATGATGCCATTGGATCCAGATTCAAGTTCATTGAGATAGCATGTGAGGGAGGGATCGCGAAGAAGTCAAACATTGGTGAGAAACTGAAGAGTTGTTCAGGAGAATTCATTTGTATCAGAGCATTAGGTGATAATGGAGCATGGTACTGAGAGAATGTGACTAATGGACTTCTGATATTTGTGCAGTTTTCATTATCCAGAGATGTTTTATCATCTTCATCATCATTGCTGTTGTTGTCATTCCCTTTGGAAATGTTATTGCCGCTAGTGTCATTTGAACCACCTGACAAATCGTCGTCCAATTCAGTGATCTTTTGAGAGTACCTGTCAAATGAACCACGAATGTTGCTTTCAAAGAAGTTACTGAGTTCCGAGAAGGACTCGGTCTGTGGAGAATCCCATCCTGAAGGTGATAATGGAGGGATAAGTGGAGGAGGTGAACCTTGATGGGACATCCTAATTAAGTTGGCAGCGATTGGTGTTTGGTTTCTTTGTGAGTTTCCATCATGATGTTCATAGATATTATGCAGATCGTTGAAGGAACCAATCCGAAAGAATGGTTTTGGTTCATAGTTAGTGGTGTCATTGAGAGTATTGCCATTGGTGCTGGGATGATGATTGTTGTGGGGTATGGTCTTTGATCTTTTTCCTGAATTGATTCTCTTTTCCTGGAACTCAACTCTCCTTTTCAGCTTAGTATCTTCTTCTCCTTTTTCCACAGCTCTTTTCAACTCTCTAATTTGTTCATTGGTCATATCATCCGTGGCCCATACACATTTCTTCTTCAATCTATTACAATCCGAACATATTGGTTGATCTTCAGAACATCTCTTCTTTCGAATCTTACAAGTGATACAACCACCTCTGGACTTTTTCTTTGTAAACTTGAACACCTTTTGGTCTGTATCTTGACCAAGTTTGACATTCTGTAAGATTGAAGAATTATCCTCTGAATTTGTTGATGTCGAAGAGGCAGTTGATGATGCTGGTTGTGAGCTGGAACTAGAGGTGGTTGATGCTGTACCTGTTTTGTTCTTCGGCTTCTTGGTTTCGAAAGTGACCAGCATTATCAGCTGTGGTTTGAAGAGCTAACAGTGTTCGTTCGGTTTGTGCAGTGGAGAAGAAAGTAAGCAGGTGTAAATGAATGGTATCAGATATCAGATGACAAAGTTATATAATCCATGGAACTTTTCCTGTACCGGAAAAACTTTCAGAGTGAAAAATCTGGGGAAATGGTTTCTGTAGCAACCTTCTAACCGACCAGAGGAGATGCGAAAGCTTAAAGTTCTTCTTGTTGGATATTCCTGTACTTGGTATTAATTACAACGGTCAAAATATCACCTATTTTTCCGTCTATTTCTTTCTGAGGTTCTGGCGCACTTTGACCGAGAACAGTAGTTACTAGTCACGTGATGTTTTCCCCATTAGATGTTTATTAGTCACGTGATGCATCCTCAGATCATGTTAATATAAGCCATTGAGAATCAATAGCGTTGTAGCGTTTCTCAAAGGAATGGTCATATGTTCTATGATAAGAGCGAGATGCCCTTCCCATGGCACCAGTATTGACAGGTTCAGAGACTTGGACCGATTACAACGATATTTGCAAATATGAAAACATTTGTGGGAATTTACTGGACAATGCCGGCGATCGCCTGTACGCTGCAACTATAAGTAAACTACTACTAATCACACAGATCATCCAGGAGCCCGTAATTTTGTCAGATTAGTGAGTACTCTTACCAAGTTTTATCACTCATCACTGGATCGGGGAAAGGAGGTCCTGTATTCTCTAGAGCGAATACATATTTTTACCTGACAACAAAGAAATGGATTACTCATAGTGTGTCCATGAACAAATCTAAAAAAACGTAGCGAAACAACTGTAGACGGGCCCTTTTGGACATCTCAGACTTCACGGGCTTCCACAAGGATATAGTCCCCTTCCAAGTTTGTTTGTGGTTGAGTTCAGTTATTCTACCCAGTTCTTATCTTTGGAAATCAGCTGCCTCTGATTGGCTGAGACGTGTCACTTATCGATTGTGGGGAGGAGTGGCTGCTGTCTGTTTAATCCCCAGGCAGAAATCCTCCGCCTAGCACCCAGCGAGGGGTTCAGGCAAGACCCACGTTTTACCAAGCCCAGGGAGGAGTCTTCTTGGTCTTGGATCTCGTCATTGATTAAGACTTTAAGATAAGGTGATTCGTATAAAAGGAAAAACAGTCCCACAAATCAACATTGCCTTCATCTCCTCTCTCAGGAAACACAAACACAACATGGCCTCTCTACGACAGGAAGACATGTTCGAGGAGGACGTGTACTACCAGACCGCCAATGTGTACGCTTACGAGGAGACCCCTGAAAATAAGTCCTGGGCCAGCTCCTTACCTGTGAAGCAGGGTCTGTATGACCCAGAGTTTGAGAAGGATGCCTGTGGTGTTGGCTTTGTCTGTAACATCAAAGGTGTCGCCTCTCACAAGATTGTCAGCGACGCTAAGCACCTGCTGTGCAACATGTCTCATAGAGGCGCCGTCTCCTCTGGCGGCAACGGTGATGGTGCAGGTTTGTCCGTGGCTATCTCCCACAAGTTCTTCACCAAGGAGTTCAAGTACAACTACAGCCTTGATCTGCCTACACAGGGCCAGTACGCCACTGGTAACATCTTCTTCAAGCAGGACGGTGATGTCTCTGAACAGTCAAAGGAGACTTTTGAACAGATTGCTAAGAACTTGGGTCTATCCGTGTTAGGGTGGAGAGAAGTGCCACATGACTCCTCAATCATTGGACAAGTCGCTCTATCAAGAGAACCATTGATCCTACAGCCAATTGTGGTATTAACTGAACTAGTTGGTAAGACTCTGACAAAGAAGGAGTTTGAAAGTGGGTTTGAAAAGAAACTGCAGAGACAATTGTACCTATTGAAGAAACAATCCACCACTCAAATCGGTCTACATAATTGGTTCTACATATGTTCACTCTCCAACAAGATCATTGTGTACAAAGGTCAGTTGACTCCTGCTCAGGTTTACGGTTACTACCATGATTTAAACAACTCAGATTTTGAATCTCACTTCGCCGTGGTACATTCAAGATTCTCCACTAACACTTTCCCATCTTGGGCCAGAGCCCATCCTCACTCTTTCGCTATTGCTCATAACGGTGAAATTAACACCCTGAGAGGTAACAAAAACTGGATGAGAGCTAGAGAAGGTGTCATGGAATCACCACTGTTTGGTGAAGAATTGGACAAATTGTACCCTATCATCGAGGAAGGTGGGTCTGATTCTGCTGCTATTGACAACGTTTTAGAACTATTGGTCATTAACGGTGTCTTCACTTTGCCAGAGGCGATGATGGTGTTAGTCCCAGAAGCTTGGGAAAACGACAAGAACATGGATTCCAAGAAGAGAGCCTTCTACCAATGGGCTGCTTGCTTGATGGAGCCATGGGATGGTCCAGGATTGTTCACTTTCGCTGATGGTAGATTTTGTGGTGCCACCTCTGACAGAAATGGTCTAAGACCATGTCGTTACTACATCACCGATGATGACAGAATGATTTGTGGTTCCGAAGTCGGTACTATTCCTGCTATTGATGACTCCATCATCATCGAAAAAGGTGGGTTGGAGCCTGGTCAAATGTTACTGGTTGATACAGAACTAGGTAAGATTGTTGATGACAATCAACTGAAAGGAGGTGTCTCATCAAAGTATGATTTCAAATCTTGGTTATCAAAAGTTATCAGATTCGAAGATTTGTACAACAAATATGAGTCTAAAAAGATCTCAATAGCTAAGGACTTAAACCTTGATACAACCATCACTTCTCAGACAGATCCAAGATTGTTATCCTTTGGTTACACTTTTGAACAAGTTGCTCTATTGTTAGCTCCAATGGCTACCACTGGTGAAGAAGCTCTAGGTTCTATGGGTAATGACTCTCCATTGGCATGTATGGATGAGAATCCAAATTTGGTCTATGACTACTTCAAACAACTATTTGCCCAAGTTACCAATCCTCCAATTGATCCTATCAGAGAGAAGCAATTCATGTCATTGAAGTGCTTCATCGGTCCACAGGGTAATTTGTTAGAGATGAAACCTGATCAATGTAACAGAATTCTGTTGGAATCACCAATCTTGGACCTGGGTCAATTCAACTCATTGAGGAACATTTCTAAGATCATTCCATCATGGACCGTCGCTCAGATTGACATTACGTTCCCAAAGAGTGAAGGTTTAACTGGTTATGTTAGCACTATTGAAAGAATCACCCAAGAGGCTTCTGATGCCACCTACGCTGAAAATCAACTGATTGTCTTATCTGACAAGGCTGCTGGTCCAGACCGCGTCGCTATCTCAACATTGATTGCTGTTGGTGCTGTCCACCACCATTTAATTCGTCAAAAGCAACGTACCAAAGTCGCCTTGGTAATGGAAACTGGTGAGGCTAGAGAAATTCATCATTGTGCTATGCTGTTAGGTTATGGTGCTGATGCTATCTTCCCATACTTAGCCATGGAAACCTTGGTTAGATTGAACCACGAAGGCTTGATCAAAGAAGAATTCTCTGATGACAAGATCATTTCCAACTACCAGACTTCCATTGACAAGGGTATCTATAAGATTATGTCCAAGATGGGTATCTCCACTTTGGCTTCTTACAAAGGTGCTCAAATTTTTGAAGCCCTGGGTATTGACAACTCTGTTATTGATGTTTGTTTCAGCGGTACGCCATCTAGAATCAGAGGTGTCACTTTCGAATACATTGCCCAAGACGCATTCTCATTACACGAGAGAGGTTATCCATCAAGAGAAACCATCAGACCTGTCGGTTTGCCAGAATCTGGTGAAT
The DNA here is from genome assembly GCA_030582435.1 of Taiozyma onychis. NCBI lineage: Eukaryota > Fungi > Ascomycota > Saccharomycetes > Phaffomycetales > Wickerhamomycetaceae > Taiozyma > Taiozyma onychis. Next base: position 16,053 of record JAKTWU010000286.1, read on the forward strand.
ATCACTGGAGAGATGGTGGTATGAAGAAAGTTAATGACCCTTCCGCCATTGCCTTCTTACAGGACTCTGTCAAGAATAAGAACCAGAATGCCTTTGAAGCCTATGTTAAGAAGGAATCTGAGGCTATCAATGGATGTACTTTAAGAGGTTTATTGGAATTGGACTATGAAAACTCCACTCCTATCCCATTAGATCAAGTTGAGCCTTGGACCGAAATTGTTCGTCGTTTTGCCACAGGTGCCATGTCTTTTGGTTCCATCTCCATGGAGGCTCATTCTACTTTGGCCATTGCCATGAACAGACTGAACGCTAGATCTAACACTGGTGAAGGTGGTTCTTATGAGAACATTGTTGGTGATGCCAACTCTGAGGGTACCGACTCAATCAGAGCCGCTATCAAGCAAGTTGCCTCTGGTAGATTTGGTGTCACCTCTCACTACTTGTCAGATGCTGATGAACTTCAGATCAAGATGGCCCAAGGTGCGAAATGTGGTGAAGGGGGTGAATTGAAAGGTACAAAGGTCAACTCTTTAATTGCCCAAGTGAGAAACTCTACTGTGGGTGTTGGTTTGATCTCTCCACCTCCACATCATGATATTTACTCCATTGAAGATTTGAAGCAATTAATCTATGACTTGAAGTGTTCCAATCCAAGAGCCGAGGTCTCTGTTAAATTAGTGTCTGAAGTTGGGGTTGGTATCGTTGCCTCTGGTGTTGCCAAGGCCAAAGCTGACAGAATCTTGATTTCTGGTCACGATGGTGGTACTGGTGCCGCTAAATGGACTTCCATCAAGTACACTGGACTTCCATGGGAATTGGGTCTTGCTGAAACCCATCAAACTTTAGTATTGAACGATTTACGTCAGAACATTGTGTTGCAGACAGATGGTCAAATTAGAACTCCATTTGATGTTGCAGTTGCCGTGTTGCTGGGTGCTGAATCATTCACTTTGGCCACAATCCCATTGATCACCATGGGTTGTATCATGATGAAGAAATGTCACTTGAACACTTGTCCAGTTGGTATTGCCACCCAAGATCCAGAGTTAAGAATGAAATTCCAAGGTGCTCCAGAGCATGTCATCAACTTCTTCTACTACTTGGTGAACGACTTGAGAAAGATTATGGCCAATTTGGGGTTCAGAACCATTGATGAAATGGTTGGTCATTCTGAAAAATTGAAAGCTAAAGAAGACAGGTCCATCAAGACTTGCAACATTGACCTATCACCAATATTGACTCCAGCTCACTCCATCAGACCAGGTGTTCCAACTAGATTTGTCAAGAAACAAGACCACAAATTGCACATTCGTCTAGACAACAAATTGATTGATGAAGCTGAAATCACTTTGGATAAAGGTCTACCTGTCTCCATTGAAGCTGATATTATCAACACTGACCGTGCTGTTGGTGCTACATTGTCATACCGTATCTCCAAGAGATTTGGCGCTGAAGGTTTACCACAAGACACTGTTGTTGCTCGTTTCAAAGGCTCTGCTGGTCAATCATTTGGTGCCTTCTTAACTTCTGGATGTACTTTCCACTTGGAAGGTGATGCCAATGACTATGTTGGTAAAGGCCTATCTGGTGGTAGAATCACCATTAAGCCACCAAAGGACTCCAAGTTTAAGCCTCATGAAAACGTTATCGTTGGTAACACTTGTTTCTACGGTGCTACTGGTGGTAATGCCTACATTAGTGGTGCTGCTGGTGAGCGTTTCGGTGTCAGAAACTCAGGTGCCAACATTGTTGTTGAAAGAATCAAGGGTAACAATGCCTTTGAGTACATGACCAGAGGTCGTGCTGTTGTCTTGTCTCAAATGGAAAGTGACAATGCATTTGCTGGTTGCTCAGGTGGTATCATCTACGTCTTGACGTCAGATTTTAAAGAATTCAGCTCCAGAATCAACCATGAAACTATTGAACTATCTGGATTGACTGATCCAGTTGAAATTGCATTTGTTAAAGGTTTGATTGAAGAACATCGTCATTACACTGGCTCGGAACTGGCTGATAAGATCTTGAATAGCTTTAATCATTACTTGTCAAGATTTGTTAAGGTTTTACCAACTGATTACAAGAGAGTCTTGGAAGAAGAAAAGGCAAAGGCCCAACAATTGAAGAGAATCGAAAGTGAAACCTTCTTGAAGTCAATTAAGAGAGATCACCAAGGCTCGATCGATGCTACTAATGGTGAAATCGAAAAGATCAACAAACCAAAGGCCATTTCACACAATGCTGGTTACAAAGAACCAAAGATTGCTGATTTGGAAGACTCGATCAAAGACAAGGACTTTGAAGACAAAAAGGTTGAAAAGCTAGACAGATTACGTGGGTTTATCAAGTATAACCAACGTAAGGAGGACTATAGACCAACAAAGTCCAGAACCAAAGATTTTAAAGAACTGTCCAAGGCCATTTCTAAAAAAGATGCCAAATACCAGACTGCTAGATGTATGGACTGTGGTATTCCATTCTGCCAATCTGACACTGGTTGTCCAATCTCCAATGTCATTCCAAAATTCAATGAATTGATCTTCAAAGGTCAATGGAAGGCCGCTTTGGATAAACTATCTGAAACTAATCCGTTGCCTGAAGTCACTGGTCGTGTTTGTCCTGCTCCGTGTCAAGGTTCATGTACTTTAGGTATCATTGAAGACCCAGTGGGTATCAAGTCTGTTGAGCGGTTAATCATTGACAATGGGTTTGAACAAGGCTGGATCGTTCCAAATCCTCCAAAGCACAGAACTGGTAAGAAGATTGCCATCATTGGTTCTGGTCCAGCAGGTATCGCCTCCGCTGATCAATTGAATAAAGCTGGTCACTCTGTTACTGTCTTTGAAAGAGCTGATAGACCTGGTGGGTTATTGATGTATGGTATTCCAAACATGAAGCTGGACAAGTCTGTCATTAAACGTCGTATTGATTTGTTGACTGCTGAAGGTATTGAATTTATTTGCAACAAGGAAATCCACGATGTTGAAGAATTACAAGATGAATATGATGCTGTTATCTTAGCCATTGGTTCCACCATCCCAAGAGATTTGAAGATTCCAGGTCGTGAATTGAACAATGTTGACTTTGCCATGACCTTGTTGAAGAACAACACACAGGCCCTGTTGGATGATTACCTACCAGAGATTGGTACAAAGATCGCAGGTAAACATGTTGTTGTCATTGGTGGTGGTGATACAGGGAATGACTGTATCGGTACTGCTGTAAGACATGGTGCCAAATCTGTTGTAAACTTCGAATTGTTACCACAACCACCAAATGAACGTTCAAGAGACAATCCATGGCCACAATGGCCAAGAGTCTTCAGAGTTGATTATGGTCATTCAGAAGTCAAAGACCACTATGGTAAAGATCCACGTGAATACTGCATCTTGTCCAAGGAATTTGTCGGTGATGAAGAAGACAATGTCAAGGCTATCAAGACCGTTAGAGTTGAATGGAAGAAGTCTGAATCTGGTGTCTGGCAAATGAATGAAATTCCAAACAGCGAAGAGATCTTCGAAGCTGATTTGGTCCTATTGTCTATGGGCTTTGTTGGTCCAGAGATTTCAGAAATGAAGCTACAAAAATCACAAAGAGGTACTATCCCAACTGTTGCCCCCTCAAGCTACAAAGTCAAGGACAACTTGTTTGCTGCTGGTGATTGTAGAAGAGGTCAGTCATTGGTTGTCTGGGGTATTCAAGAAGGTAGACAGTGTGCTAGAGAGGTTGATTTGTTCTTAGAACACAACACTAGATTACCAGACAGTGGTGGCATCGTTAAGAGAGACTACAGACTATTGGAGGAGCTTGCCAATGGTATTGAACAAACAGCTTGAAAAAAATAAAGTCATTGATTGGCTGAACTTGTATTTATTGTTTTTGTCTAGATATCGGAGTTATTTATGAGAGATATTCTAGAAGTTTTCGTGTAGTTGATGTGTTCTTTGGACTTATAGACTCGGTGATCTCCAGTAGAGTTTATTCGGAATGTTACTACAAGCATTAGGGTCTGTGTTAGTTAGGCTTTCTACTAAACAAGCAAAAAACAATCTAGTGTAAACCAAAAATATGGTACGTTCATCATTCTTTTGTATCCGATTTATCTGGCTCATCATAGTTGAACTTATCACCGTTACCAAATGAAGTGACTGGGCTCTCTGGGTCGTATCTTTCCGAGAAAGCGGCAATGGAGCTGAAGATTAATGGATCGCCTTTGAAAGACTTGATAGGTTGAGTTAATGATGAGATCAATAAATTATCATCAGCATCCCATTTTATATTCTCAGAGATGAACTCCTTGGCTATGGTTTCAGCCTTTTGCTTTTGAGTGGTCAAATCATCTCCTGGCTTAATATACCTGCTAAAGGTGACTTCATGGTTCCATTTCAGACCATCTGATTTCCGTGGTTCCTCTGTCCATATTTCATCCTTAAATTGTAAGCCAAATTCTGATATCTTCTCTACAAAGCCAGGGATCTCCCTCTTGACCCTCTGGTATAATTCACCACCCGTTGCAGTATAGTCCAAAATAGTGAAGGCAAGTGTAACTGGGAACCTTTTGAAACGAGAGTATTCATTGTGTTGTAAGATCCTATTCTCAGCAGGGGATTTGTAGGCGGTGTATAAATTATAACCTTTCAAGTCTCTAAGACCAAGTGCGCCATTTTTATACAGCTTGCCGAGCAATAACACCACACCTTTGGAGAAGATGGAAAACATGGCTCGCATTGTTCATCCAGGATCATGTGAGATTTCCAACTTTATAAACTGTGGAGACATCTCTCGAACTTGATTCCTAAGCGGGACAAACAAGCTCAAAACTTATATCCATACTATAAGAAAAGGCAAAGATGTAGAAATTCCCGGCTTGAAGAACACTTAAATCAGTTAGTAGGTTTATTAGTAGGTTTCTGTAGTATTAACTTGCAAACGCCTTTGTCTTCTTTCCGGGTTGTTTTCATTTCTGTGAGTATGAACAGGGCTTATGTGTGGCACAGTACGACTCAAATCATCAAAATGTGAAGAAACAACCTCGTAAGCATCTTCAATCTACACAATCTACACTAGTATATCGACTCAGTCGTTACTTCTTCGGTGGTCCTGATATCAATAAATTGCGATATACACCCGGACACCAGCGGAATTCCGAGAATACTTCAGAAAACGCCACAAAGTCGGAGCATTTTACCAAAAAAGAACAAAAGAAGGTAGCAGGCAGAAACAATGGCGTTTATGACACAATCTTGGACTCTTGAGAAGCGGGCTGCAGCTAGATGGCCTACTAGAGATGAACAGGTGGGACAATCGTTGTCATAACTATTCTTGAGGGGCCTCCAAGACAACTTTGACACAATCAAGAGATCCAAGAAAGGTCTTGTTTTGATTCTTTGGTTCATAGCTAGTGAGCATGAAGAAACTTGGATTATATAGCGAACCTCTCTGGCGTGAACCTATCTAAAAAGCTCTTCGGGTCTCCAACAAAGTTAACCTCCTTTATTTGCGCAGATTCTATTGTTTGAAAATTGTGGCACATCCAAGTGTTGTGTGAAGAGAAGCCTCACCAGAGAAACAGCAACAATAACTACCTAGAACAGGGCTATAGAGCCTTAGTTTTTCACCCATGTCACTGATTAACAGCTGCAGTTTTACAGCTATTATTCATTTTACACTGTTGGCCAGTTTTATGGCGTTGCATTCTGTGGTTCTTTTATCAATTACACAGTTCTGTTTCGTCATTTAAAGAGGCTGCAGCCGCCCTATTTAAACTGGACTTAATCCTCTCTGCACCAGATCAATGGAGCTGGTTTCCCTGCCACTGAAATTTCCAGCTGCTTATCGATGGGTATCTCTGCCGTTGTTGAGAGCACTCTTGATAACAAAGATAACATTCCACATGATGTTACTTCTAGATCCACATTCTCTACTGAGGAGGAAGTGAATAGCTTCAAATTAAAAATTGATGAGCCATATATTGACTTGAACGTTGACTTAAATGGCAAGGAAATCGCTAGAAGAAACACCTGGTGGCACAAGTTCTGTATATTGGCTTGGGATCCAATTGATAAACACCCATTAGAAAGAAAGTTCATGTTGAAGCTAGACTTTTGCTTGCTACTATCTGCCTGTTCTGGTTACTTCCTGAAGAATCTGAACCAAAGTAACATTGGTACTGCCTATGTTAACGGTATGAAAGAACATTATGATATGAAAGGTAATGAATACAACTATTTAAACACTTTATGGACTGTGGGTTACATTATTGGTCAAATCCCATCCAACTTGATCTTACATAGGATCTCCGCTCGTTACTATTTGGCAACCTTGGAATTCATCTGGGCCTTTTTGACAATCTTGATGGTCACACCAAAGACCACACACGGTTTATATGCTATTAGACTCTTCATTGGGTTGACTGAATCCGGTTACTTTCCTGGTCTGGAATACTTAATTGGTTCATGGTATTCTAAAAAAGAGTTGACCAAGAGATCTTCATTCTTTGCTTGTGCTGGTACTGCTGCTGGTTTGATTTCTGGTCCCTTACAACAAAGAATTCTGACCTCAAGTTGGGCTCAACATCATTTGAAACCATTCCAATGGATGTTTGTCATTGATTTCGTCATTTCTATTCCAATTGCCTTTTTGACCTTGTTCTTGGATCCAAACACACCATCTACCACTACCGCCTTCTATTTCAGTGAGACTGATAAGACGATCGCCCTGGAGAGAAGAAGAAGAATCGGTGCCCAATTGAACACAAGTAAAATACACCTTTAAAAAGATCAAGTTTTTCTTCACTACTTGGCATATCTGGGTCTTCCCAGTCTTATTCTTAACGTTCAACAACGCTTTCCAACCTATCTCCTCCCAAGCTTTCTAACTATGGATGAAATTGACCTTGAAGAAATCATCATACGAATATAACATCTATCCAATTGCCATTTCCGGTGGTGGTATTGGGTTCTGTATGACCCTGGCCTGTTTGGATGATTACTTCAAAGGCAGAACCATCCCATATGTGTTGGCCTTCATGCACATTACTGTGAGTTTCTCCTCTGCCGTGTTAGCGCACTGGGATATCCCAGAAGGTTTACACCGGTTTGCTTATTTTGGTATTGCTATCCCATTGGCTGCTGGTCAACCATTCATCTTTTCATGGGTTAACAGGTTACTGGCATATGATGATATGAAGAGAAACTTTGTCGTTGTCTGTACAAACACTCTGGCCTATGTCACTGGTGCATGGGTCCCATTGTTGACTTTCAACCAAGATCAGGCTCCTGTTTTCCACAAGGGGTTCACTTATAACTCTTGTCTAACGGCCGTTGGTCTATTGTTGGTCATCCTTGTCGCCTTTTTAGAAAAGAGGGATGAAAGAACAAAGAAGGCAAACATCGAGGAAGGTGTCATTGAAGATAGAGGATACCTTGAAGGTTAGTACCGGTCTTTAGAAGGACATAGGGTTTGATTTCTGGTGATGATATAAAATTTATATTGAGTAGTGGATAAATAGTTTGGTTTAATTGTCTACTCCTGTATTAATCCCCGTTATAACTAACCTGTAGGGTTGGTCCTGCAAACTTGATCTGAATCAAGGAATACATGTCAAAAATGTCAATAAGTGGAACAAAACAGAAACAAAAACATGAAGTACACAGCATAACACCATTTCTGCAGGAGATCATGCCGCGTGCCCATCTTTCTTGGAAGCAAGTCAGAATTGTGCCATTTTTAGGAACAATGGTCTTCATCACCAGGTCTGATGCCAATATTTTTCTGGTTCCTTGTGATGTTTAAAAGGTGCATCATGATGATGTCGGTCAAGGGGAAACCCACGTAAAAACAAGTTCCAGTTTGAAAAGAGGCTTAATCTTAAACCCTGATACCTCTTTAGTATATTCATTGTACAATTGACTCTTACATCACTCTTTCACTGCTATCTAGATGATCACACTAATGGAGCTCTAAAGCAATTACCCTCCCGGGAAGCCATCATTCGCTTTTCTTGTGGCCCGGACCGAAATAATGTCATCACCCAATACCAAACCTTGAAGACGAATTTGAGACGAGATATAAATTCAGAAGGAATTTTCCCTCTCGCAATTCTTCAACCTTAGTAACAAGCATTCTGAGATCACTCCAGAAAGTTAGTGTTTGCGAATTATGTCTTACAATGGGTCAATTGATGAAATTCATGAGACACAATTGTGTCCTGGAAGGTGACGTTTCAACTTCCTCACCCGTAGTCAATTGATCCCTTTCACCCTTTCCATGATGCACAATTGATACTAACCAACAACACAGATCAAAATGTCTTTATCTAACAAACTATCCGTTGCTGACTTGGATGTCACAAACAAAAGAGTCTTCATCCGTGTTGACTTCAACGTCCCATTAGATGGTAAGACCATCACTAACAATCAAAGAATTGTTGCTGCCCTACCAACCATCGAATATGTCTTGGAAAAGAAACCAAAGGTTGTCATCTTAGCCTCCCATCTAGGTAGACCAAACGGTGAACCAAATGACAAATACTCACTAAAGCCAGTTGCTGAAGAATTGGAAAAATTACTAAAGAAACCAGTCAAATTCTTGAGTGATTCTGTCGGTCCAGAAGTGGAAGCTGCCGTTAACGGTGCCACTGGTGGTGAAGTTATCTTGTTAGAAAACTTGCGTTTCCACATTGAAGAAGAAGGTTCCAAGAAGACCTCAGAAGGTAAAGTTAAAGCCTCCAAGGAAGATATCGAAAAGTTCAGAAAGCAATTGACTTGCCTAGCTGATGTCTACGTCAATGACGCCTTTGGTACTGCCCACAGAGCCCACTCCTCAATGGTTGGTTTCAACCTACCTCAAAGAGCTGCCGGTTTCTTGGTCAACAAGGAATTAACCTACTTTGCCAAAGCCCTAGAAAGCCCAGAAAGACCATTCTTAGCCATCTTAGGTGGTGCCAAGGTCTCTGACAAGATTCAATTGATTGACAACTTGTTGGACAAGGTGGACATCTTGATCATTGGTGGTGGTATGGCCTTCACTTTCAACAAGGTTCTAAACGGTACCAAGATTGGTGATTCCATCTTTGACACTGCCGGTGCTGAATTGGTTCCAAAGCTAGTTGAAAAGGCTAAGAAGAACAATGTTGAAATCGTCCTTCCAGTCGACTTTGTCACTGCTGACAAGTTTGCCGCTGATGCCAAGGTTGGTGCTGCCACTGCTGAGGAAGGTATCCCAGATGGCTGGCAAGGGTTGGACGCTGGTCCAGAATCCAGAAAGCTGTACGCTGAAGCCGTTGCTAAGGCTAAGACCATCGTCTGGAACGGTCCACCAGGTGTCTTTGAATTCGAAAACTTTGCCGCTGGTACCAAGTCCCTATTGGACGCTGCTGTTAAGTCCGCTGAAGCTGGTAACACTGTTATCATCGGTGGTGGTGACACTGCCACTGTTGCTAAGAAGTTCGGTGTCGCTGACAAGTTATCACACGTCTCAACTGGTGGTGGTGCCTCACTGGAATTGTTAGAAGGTAAGGAATTGCCAGGTGTTAGTTACTTGTCTAACAAATAAACTGTTGTCCTCTGTTGTTTATGACCTCAAGTCTGAAATCCCCGCGGGTTTTCGCCACGTATAATGAAGAAGAACAAAGAAGTCTACTTTCTATGTAATCGCTTACAGTGGCGTTGTAGTGACACTCAAGGTATCACCAGGTATTTATACTACTAACAACTACTCGTGCTATTAATTAGCCGCGGAGGTGAAAAAAGAGAAATAGCAAAAAAGTGAGAGATCACATCAACAAAGAACAACCTCCTTGCTTAGCCGCTGTCCATGAATCCGATCGCTTCTTCGCTGTCGATTCATGACTGATGACGAGAAAGAACTCCCAAAGGACCAACTCATGTCTTCTTTGCTCGGTGGTCTCAAATTCTTGTTCATTCCTAACAATAATACTGGCATCACAAAGATCAGGAAATCATTGGCAAGGAAACATGGTGCCATTATAAACCAAAAGTTCAGACCTGCGATTACAACCCACGTTGTTGTTGATCGCAAGGTTGTCCCACTGGGGAGACAGGTGCTTACTCACGCTGGTCTTGAGAAGAGAGACGAGTTGGGCAATAGCAAAATTGTGAACCAAAATTGGATTCTGGACTCTATACAAAAAGGGAAGGTGTTGAATGTTCAAGACTACGAGATAGACGTCCCCACTGAAATATCACCAAAAAAGAGAAAAGTTACCGTCGATGTTGACCTGGCCAAGTCGAAGCAACTGGAAGACAATATCAATACTTCTGTCATTTATGATAACCCAAACTTGCGAACAGTGGAGGTCTTGAAACAAATGTGCGATGAACGTCAGACTCAAGGAGATGTTTTCAGAGTAAAAGCCTACAAGATGGCAATGGACTCCCTCATGAAAACCAATACGCATATTACTACCGTGGAAGAAGCTGTGAAACTCCCAGGTGTTGGCCGTTCAATTGGGTTAAAGATCCAAGAGATTGTCGAAAAATCTGAATTGAAGGATTTGAAAGAACTACAGAACTCCGAGGAATCCAAACTTTTGAAACTATTTAAAGGTATACAAGGTGTTGGGAATTCTACAGCAATGAAATGGATCCGTAAAGGTATCACGACCCTTGATGAGTTAAAAGATCGTGAGGATCTACATCATGATCAAAGACTTGGGTTGGATTACTATGATGATTGGAACTCCAAGATTCCAAGAGAAGAATGTACTATGCATGGTGAATACCTAAGAGACTTGATGGATAGTATTGACCCTACTGTGGAAATGACTATTGGTGGCAGTTATAGAAGAGGTCAATCATTCTGCGGTGATATTGATTTCATTGTCACGAAACCTAACGCAGAGATTGCCGCTTTGAGAAAGATCTTGGAAAAATTGATCGCCCAGATTAAAGAAACTGGATACCATAAATGTTCATTATTGAACTCCATCAATAATAAATGGTTTGGAGGTTGTGCCCTACCTGAAGTATACAATGAAAAATTGGGGAACAAAGGTCCAGGTCGATGTCGCCGTGTGGACTTCTTGTTGGTCCCATGGAAATCTAGGGGTGGAGCATTCATCTATTTCACAGGTAATAATGAATTCAATAAACAAATCAGATTGAGAGCGTCCAAGAAAGGTATGACATTAAGTGGGGATGGGTTATTTAAGAAACATACTGATGAATTAATTGAAGGTTTTGATGAAAAGAAGATCTTTGAGATATTAGGAGTGAAATGGAGAGAACCTGAAGATCGAAACATTGGCTCATTTGATGAGATTTTATGACCAAATTCTAAGAAAACCTAAGCGTGTTATCAGTCAAAACGTATAGTCTTATATGTACAAGAGTTGGCGAATTACCTACAAATATTCTCGTGTATATCATCAATAAATAAGAAATAAATAAGAATGAATAAATAATAAATAGTAATAAATAAGCTTCAATAGATAACCATAAGGTTTACTGTGAAGGATCGTTCTTCTGGTAACCGTAGAACCCCTTAACAACAGCATGAGTATCGGTCATTCTCATGTATAACTCAGCCAATTCACGACAGTCTTCAAAATGGTTAACACCGTGGTGTCTATAGCACTTCTCCAAGGCGTGTCTGACCTTCTTTAGGGCGTGAACACGTACGAATTGCTCTCTAACAAGGGCATCCTGTGCTTTTCTTAAATCATTGTGGTTTTCATAGTCAATGTTGTCAAAGGAGACCAACTCATTTCTTTTGTGAGCTGAAACATTGATGGAGTTAGTAAGATTACATTAGGATGATCACTAAGAGTACATACTTTCCACCATAATGACCTTGAAAGCTGACTTTGTGCTGTGGAAGTTGACGAGTTTATGGATTCTTCATGAAGAGTTTCCCCGTAAATTTTGGTTTTTGGAGGGGGAAAGCTGGAATCCGCGAATGTATTATGAAATCATCACGTGATGAAATGAAATGGTGAAAAGAGAAGAAAGAGAGAAACCGAGGGTTTTTGAGGCATTTCAGAAGTTGTAATTGAAAGTACTTAGATGATGTGGTAACCGCATTTAAGAAGAAAATTGCATAATAAACCAATATCATTTGTGCGTAAATTTTTCATCTCTCGCTTCGGCCGTAAGAATCTGAAATAGGTACAAAATGAATAAACTGCCAAATCAAAACATGAAAAAATTGAGTCAAAATTCACATCTCGATCGCTTAACAGGAAAATTAACCGATTGAAGTCTCACAAAGGAGCTAACTAATCGCTAGTCTGAACCCTTGATAGTTCTTTTTCTTTGAACTACACACTGGTCCCTCCTTTCCCTACGCAATGACGTTGCCGAACCAACCCATTCTGTCCATCAACGGGAAATACGTCTCATGGGCCCACACCATTTGTGCTTCTTCTGCGTTCATTGCCGCTCTGATCGTTGGTGTCTCACTTCACTACCACAAGATTGTTGAGAATGCTCACTACGGCTACCCAGATGAGTGGTTCCCAAGTGTCTCTGCTACAATTGGTGACAGATACCCTGAAAGATCCATCTTTCAAATATTGATCGCTTTGACGTCCGGTCCTAGATTTTTATTACTATTGCTATCCTATATTAGACTATATGCCCCTGAACGCTCTACCAAAGTCACTGTAGGTGTCATTTGTGGTATAATAAGAACCGTTACCTGTGGTGGTTGGGTGTACATCACCTCTACGGATGATCATGATGCTCATGATGTCTTTATGATTTCCTATATCGTGTTGACCATCCCTTGGGAATACGTCGTTATCACATCTACCCCAAAGAGAACAAGTTTGAGAAACTACAGATTCTACACCTCTGTAACGTTCTTTGGGATGCTGTTGCCCTTGGTCTATTTCTTTATCCAGCATAAAGTTCATCGTGTTGCTGGTTCATACTCCATCTATGCCTTTTTCGAATGGTCTCTGATCATCCTGGATGTGTTGTTCGATGCTTGGACTGCATTAGATTTCAAAGATTTGACCATAACTTTAGATTCATCAAAGGCATTAAGCTTTGTCATTATCGAACCTGAAACCACATCAAGGGCTGATACATTTAAGCCAAAGAACAGAGATGAAGTTTCATATGTCACCATCATTGTTGACACTATCAATTCATTTATCTTTTGGTCTGTCGTTACCTCTTTATTATTGGTCATTTGGTACTTTCCATTGTGGAACATGGGTATTTCCGGATTTGAACTAACAATATTGTCCTTCTTATGCACCATCTTCTTAATCATTCCACCATTAAAGAGATTATACACTAGATTCCCACAAATCACCAGAATTTTCACCGTTTTATTCGGTGTCGGTTCATACAGAGTGGAAGACCCTGATACAAGATTAATACTAGTCGCTATTGGTTCTGCCTTTGCCGCAATCTCCTTCGCTAATGAAGTGCATTCCCACGGTTCAAGCTCTATCCATTCAAAGACGTATGCTGCAACTTTCACACTGGGTTTGATTTTATCTTCAATTGCTAAATTCTCAAACTACACTAACAATCCAATCTGGCCAATCATGCATGCTGAAAACGGTGGTTGGAATTTGACTGGTATCATTGTTGGTTTAAGTGCTGCTCTATTAACTTCCAGAGCTCAACCACAATTGACCTCCACTGAGACCAGCAAACCATCATTATTAATTACTGGTGTCGGTTTAGGTTCCTTGATCTTTTCACTCCATGCCATGTTAACAGACTCATCAACTATTATTACCTGGGTGTGGAACGGTTATCCAATAAAAGGTCCGGTCCCTGTGCCTCATGGCGCAGTCACTATCATTGTCACTCTAATTGGTACTTACTTAGCCTTTACTAGATCTGACTTGGTCAGTTCCAAAACTGTCTTCTATGGTTCTGCCTCTGCCGCTGTGTTATATTTGTTCCATGGCTGGATTGGTTACTTGGGTGGGTTAGGCTATGCTTTGTTCTTAATTGTCTCCATTCCAACTTACCTGCAAAATGCCTCTCATTTCAACCCAGGCGTCTTGTTCACTTTGGCCTTTTTGGTGCATATTATTTTGATGTTAGCTCATGTTTGGATCGTCGCGTATGCCTTTGTCCCTGCCGGTTGGATCTTGAGAGAAAGAACTGATATCGTGCTTGGAGTTTCAACTCTGTTGGTCAGTGTTGGATTAGTTAGACCAAATACCGATTTCAAGGTAAACTTGAACTCCGCTGCAGCTAAATTGAAGAAAATCCTCGTTGTCTTCACTGCAATTACTGTCCTGATTGCATACTTGAGATTCCCATTAACTGATCCACAACCATACCATCCAGATTCTAAGCTGTTCACTGCTGGTATCTGGACCATTCATTTTGGATTGGATAATGACATGTGGGCTAGTGAAGGTCGTATGAGGGATTTGATCAGAGATTTAGAATTGGACGTTGTTGGTTTATTAGAATCAGATACACAAAGAATCATCATGGGTAATAGGGATTTGACACAACAATTGGCTGAAGAGCTGAACATGTATGCAGATTTCGGTCCAGGTCCAAATAAACATACTTGGGGTTGTGCTCTTTTGTCCAAGTTCCCAATCATCAACTCTACACATCATTTGCTGCCATCACCAGTTGGTGAATTGGCACCAGCTATCCATGCCACTTTAGATGTTTATGGGGAATACGTTGACGTTGTGGTGTTCCATAGTGGCCAAGAAGAAGATGTTGAGGATAGACTACTACAAAGTTTGGGTGTCAGAGATATCATGGGCTCTAGTGATCGTCCAATGGTACTGTTAAGTTACTTGGTTACGCACCCCTTGGAGGGCAATTACAACAACTATGTGAGTAAAGAATCTGGAATGCATGATGTTGATGCCACCGATGATGACAGATGGTGTGAGTACATCCTTTACAAGCACTTGAAGAGAACAGGGTACGCTAGAGTCAGTAGAGGAACGATCACTGATACTGAATTACAGGTCGCCAAGTTCGTCATTGGTGATGAGGGCCGTGAAGAGTATTCACAAAAAAGGGTTAGCGAGGTTGATGTTCCTGAAGATATGAGATTCCCAAACATATTCTACGGTGAGGGTGTCAGAGGCCACGCTTTCCATGTGTTTGACGAGCCTAGATACTTCCAGTAAGTGCTTAAACATTGTAATTAATATTTCTGACTTTTTATCCGTTACTTTTGATTGAAGGTGCCCAGAGTTTGTGTAAAATCCCACGTCATGTCGTAAATCTGGGGTAGTGGGGTCGATCTTATAGAGCGCCCCCACCCCCACCCCCAGATTAACAAAACGTAGAGCTGCGCCAAAAAAATGACATTAATGTATATGAACCTACAGCCACGCAGTCATCGACGACAAATCCCTCTGCGACAAAGACTGCAAGCGGGCAAGGCTGCCCTGACGTCAACTCGAAAATCTGACACAAAATCTGTGGCAACGCGGCAGGTCGATTTTCAAATGAGATTACGTAGGCTTTGCCGAATGATGCGAGTTCGGCCAAAATGAAATGAGTTCTAGACTATGAAATGACGATTTAGGAGGTCCATTGGGTCAGCCCAGAGATAAGGCAGACTTCAGCAATAGAGCGATTAACACACTGACCCTTTTACTACTATGAACAGAAGCTGTCGATGTTGCCTCATCGGAGGGTGTATTTTGTTTGTATTTGTAGTGTGGCCCTGAAGGTGGGGTTGGTGGAGTCGGGTTTTCCCAAATGCCCCTCCGGTCGCCAATGGCCGAATGAAAGTGAGTGCTCGGGTCCGAACATGAAAACAAATGTAAACGGTTAGGCTTATCCTACTGGAAGGTATTACCGGATTGAGAGAGTAGAGAGAGATACGCTCAGCGGTCATTGAGTGATGATGGCACACGTTGGTTACTCTTCTTATCATCACCGTTCCTAACGTTTCTCTACCGTCACCTGCCAGCTGATCGCGCTTTGACTCCCTTTGAAGAGGAAGGTCCGCCTACGATCCGTCTGTAGCCCTTTTGCGCCCAAGCTCGCTGTACGCCTGCCAGGGAAGGCAATTTTTTCTAGGCAGAAACACCGCCCACCGTCCACCCAGCACCGAGAGAGAAAGAAAAAAAAAAAAAAAACTTATCTGTTGCGTTTGTGGTTTGAAATCGATGACCAAAATTTTCCAAGAAGCATGCAGCTAAGTATAAATATTCCTAACAATCCCGTTTTGTCTTCTCAACGGTTCTTGGTGCCCTCCTTCTCTTCCTATATCCGCATAAACACAAACATTCGACAATGTCCCTACGTTTAGCCCAATCATTGAGACAATCGGCCCTAAGACAAAAAGGTTTGAACCTTTTGGCCACCAGATCATACACTTCCTCAGAAAGAACTTTGAAGCAACGTTTTGCTGAATTGATTCCAGAAAAGGTTGAGCAAATCAAACAATTGAAGAAAGACTATGGTAAGACCGTCATTGGTGAAGTGACCCTAGAACAAGCCTACGGTGGTATGCGTGGTATCAAAGGTTTAGTCTGGGAAGGTTCCGTCTTGGACCCAGTAGAAGGTATTAGATTCAGAGGTCGTACCATTCCAGACATTCAAAATGAACTGCCAAAGGCTGAAGGTGGTAACGAGCCATTACCAGAAGCTCTTTTCTGGTTGCTATTGACCGGTGAAGTCCCAACTGTTGGTCAAACCAAGGCTTTAAGTGCTGAATTAGCTGCTAGATCTGAATTACCAAAACATGTTGAAGAATTGATTGACAGATCTCCATCAAACTTACATCCAATGGCTCAATTCTCCATTGCTGTCACAGCTTTAGAATCAGAATCACAATTCGCTAAGGCTTACGCCGCAGGTGTCTCAAAGAAGGACTACTGGAACTACACTTTTGAAGATTCCTTAGACCTGTTGGCTAAATTACCAAACATTGCTGCTAGAATCTACCAAAACGTTTTCAAAGATGGTAAAGTCCCAGCTATCAACAAAGATGCCGATTACGGTGAAAACTTGGCCAATTTGTTAGGTTTCGGTTCCAACCCAGAATTTGTTGAATTGATGAGATTATACTTGACCATCCACTCTGATCACGAAGGTGGTAACGTCTCTGCTCACACCACCCACTTGGTCGGTTCTGCCCTATCATCACCATTCTTATCATTTGCTGCTGGTTTGAACGGTTTAGCTGGTCCATTACACGGCCGTGCCAACCAAGAAGTGTTGGAATGGTTATTCAAATTGAGAGAAGAAGTTGGTGGTGATTTCTCAAAGGAAACCATTGAAAAATACTTGTGGGACACTTTGAATGCTGGTAGAGTTGTTCCAGGTTATGGTCACGCCGTTTTGAGACAAACTGATCCAAGATACACTGCTCAAAGAGAATTTGCTCAAAAGCATCTACCAGACTTTGACTTATTCAAATTAGTCTCCACCATCTATGAAGTTGCTCCAGGTGTCTTGACCAAACACGGTAAGACCAAGAACCCATGGCCAAACGTTGATTCTCACTCTGGTGTCCTATTACAATACTACGGTTTGACCCAAGAATCTTTCTACACTGTCCTATTCGGTGTTTCCAGAGCTTTTGGTGTCTTACCGCAATTGATCATTGACAGAGCTGTTGGTGCTCCAATTGAAAGACCAAAATCATTCTCCACTGAAAAATACATTGAATTGGTTAAAGGTTTGAGCAACAAATAGTTGAATTGATTGATATTCCCGTGATTGATTCGCAGGATGTTGATTGTATTTAATGTTTATGACCTTTATGACCTCTCTTCTTACTCACTGTTTTTTTTATCTACATTAACAACAAAAAAATTCAAAGGAAGATACCTCCTCACATATATATTTATTCCATGTGCGTGTTTTCACAAGCTTTTGATGCTGAATATAGATTATATATCATCTGCTTGGAATTATTCAATTGTAGCTTCCATTGACGGTGTCTCTAAAATAAATTTTAAGCGAGATTCTCACCTACCCCGAAAGTGACCCCACATATATTTGGGATTCGCGAAATTCGATTTGTTTTAAAGTTTAAGATTTGAGGCTCATTGATTGGCCGAGGTTTAATGAATCATATTCATCTGAATACATTAAGAGGAACAACATTGAACTTTCAATTCATATTGTTAGAACAATAAGAAGAAGCGCCAACAACTGGTAAAAGAAAAATTGTGCAGAGCTTGAAAAAAAATAGAACTCCTCATGGGGGGCTCGAACCCCCGACATTTCGGTTAACTTCCGCTAAGAAATGATTTTCCCTTAGTTTGACTGTAAAAGCCGAACGCTCTACCAACTGAGCTAACAAGGACGAGTTCTGA
>JAKTWU010000287.1:0-34146 GCA_030582435.1 Taiozyma onychis
TTTGAAACATTCCTTCCAATTCGTTTCAAGGCTCCGTTGTCGAATAGTGAAGAGGATGATGACTTTGAAGCTCCAGTCTGTTTTGACCCCAAAAATATCAAGTTTTTCCAGTTGATCGATTTTGAGAACTCCCAGTCCACCACAGGCCAAAACGAAGAAGAAAGATTTCAGAGAGAGATTCAAGAAGTGGAGATGATGCTAGAATGAATGACCGCTAGTAACGGCGTACTCAAGTGGCTAAGGCTCCTGTTTTTATAACTTGAAGACATCAATGCAAAAGTATTTAGGAGCTTGATATCATGTATCTTGTCGGGTAAGTGTGGTAGTAGGAAAACTACATGTTTTAGCATATGGCTGCCTCAAAACTTCAAGGCACGGCTCAACATTCATCATGCAAAGTTAAACTCAAGTCTCATCTGTAACTCACATATAACTACAAGGAATTGCTATATAATTACCTTTGTCTGTCATTCACTTAAACAGAACAGGGTTCAACGACGTTCATTTCTATTCAAGTTGAACAAAATAGTACGAATTCTCTCTGTTAAATCATGGTTTTGGCCCTCGTCTTTCAACAAATCGTTCAAGGCCTCAGTGAAGCCCATTTGGTTTAGAGTCTCTACTCTTTTTTGCGCATCCAACCCACTGTAAACACCATTGTTCCCGACAAAGGCTGAAACATTGGGAATAGGAATACTTGCACCTCTCTGATCAGGGATAACATCACCTTCTTCATCATTAATATCACCACCATCTTCTGCATCATAGACCTCTGATTCTTCTTCAATACTTATCTCATCATCGCCATATGCATCTCTGTTACCTGGGTTTTCGATCCATGTTAAATTAATCAGCATCCAAATACAACCTAGCTTAACATCGTTCTTAACCTTTGGTAACAATAGAATGGTTTTAATACTCTCTAACAATGATCTTTCTTGCACAATCAGATCTCGCTTTTTTTCATCAATAGCAGCAATGTGTGTCAGAATAAACATTATACTCTCCAAGATGGCATTGTTGACGTCTCTTCTTGTAAGACATTGAACCAGTTTCTTATTCAAAAAATCCAAAAAATTGAATCCCTCATATGGCTTGGAGTTCAAAATCAGATCAACATGTCTTTCTGAGTTACATGTCAAATTTCTCAAAACAGTGAAACATTGCTCTTCAATGCCTTCGTCTTGATAGTTCTCTTCATTGATGATGTACTCAAACAATTTTCCCAGCCCAATGATATTCAAGTACTTATCCTTGTTCGGCGATGATTCATTGTAAACAATGTGTCGTAAGCACCATAGCCCATTAAACACCAATACTGGGTATTTTGTCGAGTCCAAGATATTGGCGATGATTGAGACCAATTCATTCTTGATCAATAGATCACTTCTCAAAGGACTGAAATCAAGCACCAGGTTGGTAATGATTGAGACAATAACACTCTTCAACAAGATCTCGTCATTAACGATACTTTTCTTCACAGCATCTGTGAGGTTGAAACCAACAACCATGTTTTCTATTGAAACTTCGTCCAATTTGATCAGATCCAACAATCTTTCCACGATAGTCGTATCTGACAAGTAAGTTCTTAGAATAGCAACACTTCTGGACAAAGATCTTAGCAAGTATAAAGCGGATAATGTCAAGTGATTAGACACGATCAATAAATCAACATCATTGGTCTTACCCTCGACATGGTTGATCAACAATTTGTGATGATTCTTTAAAATCTTCTCTAACACTTGAATCAAATCGTTATCTAAAATCAAGTTTCTATTCTTTTCGTTATTAGATGTGATGGAGCTCAAAATCAGGAAAAAGTCACTAAGATTATCAAGTTTGATGATTGATACGTTTGTAATGTCCTCAATCAGATTGAAACTCTTTAAAATTCCACAAAACTTTCTGATGATATTGCATTAATCAAAAAATCATTCACAAACAGCAAAGTTTAGGCACAGCTTTGAAAGCATGTAGAATGGGTTGAAGTTTCTGAATAGTTTATACTCACTCTTAAAGCCGTTCAATGGATTCTTGAAGTTGGCAGAACTCGTTAATGTGGCATCAATCAATTGAATCAAGCTAGGTAAGATCTTCAACACATTAGCATCCTTGGTGTTCTTAGGCAGATTAGAGTTCAATGAGAAGTGAACTAAAACAGTGATAGCTGATAACTTTAGTTCGGCATTCGTAGTCTTCAATAAGGAACTGATAGTGAAGTAAAGGTCTAGGTCAATGGTTTGGTTAACCATCAGAACTTTAGTTGAATCGTTCAAGGCAAGGCCATCGTCCTCTTTGTTCGCTAAGACCGCATCATGATCAAGATTGAGGAGATGCGAAATAGAATATAGTAAAGGGGTCAGTAAAGTGGAGAATATTCTCAAAGAAGGTGGCGTAGGCAGTATCTGGCTGTCATAGCATTCCTGGAATATCTTTTTATTTTTGTACTTGTTGATTAAAATGGTCTTCGGTTCCTCAAGTAAGTTTTCCATGATCTTGATGAGGGAAGGGAGAAGAGATTGAAGGATCTTTGGATTTAGTTGTGGGATTAGTCCAAAAATCTGCAGGAACAAAGCATTGCAATGTATGTTCTCAAAATCGTTTATCTTCAGAAGTAACAAGCTTTTGAAATTCTCGCCCTGTGTGTAGTTATGCAATAATAAGTCATTGATATTGTGATTGTTCTTCTGATCCTTAGCTAATAGATTTGCCAAAATCTTCAGACTGATCGTTAGTTTATCATCATAGTCTTGGAGCTTGCAGGAGATGTAGATCAAGTTATTCAGGAAGTTGTATTCATTCAGCCAATTGGTTGACAAATATGTCAAGGAATTCAAGATGATTAGGATACGCTCAAGCTTCTCGATGACATCATCATTGATTTCTGAAGCGACGATAATGGAGTCCAAGATCTTCAAAAGCTCATCCAGTTTTCCGCTACTGATGAAGTTGTTCTTGACGTCATCATCACCGATAATAGCGAGGCGGATCTCCTTCAACGACCCTTCAAGTGTGTTGTTGATTAACAATGCCATTACTCCACAGCGACAGATGATAATAAAGTCCCGATCGAAAGCGCCACCCAAATAACCTGAAGAAGGGGAATGAAGACCACCAGTGGAACGAATAAGCACTTAAAAGAACTCAAATACCTCAAAAGAAACAAGTTTTTAGGTGAAATATCAACAAATTTTGCCTTCAATTCCTTCAAAGTGGCGGCAAATTCTGTGAATTGTCCCGTAAATTGAATCTGGTCCCCGCGAATTTATAAGTTTAGCTTACGTAAGACACCTTTTGTAGGAGAGAAGAAACACCCAAACACCACATTTCTCTCGTATCTTTCCCAAAATCAAAACAAAAACAACCAAACAACACCTAAACTAGCATATTATACATACTGAGAGGCGTTGAAAAGGGGCCTTTTGATGAGAAGTCAAAAGTCTGTAGGAGCTTCAAATATATCATCAGTGACTTCAAAGCCCTCGATTCAAATATTGGGCTCTATAATCCGACATTGACGTTTCTTCTGTGGGTCTTTGTTCTCACTCTTGGAATTGATATTCCACGAAAACCTTATGAAAAGAAAGAAGGCTATTGGGTTTTGTAATTGCTCGTTCGGCTACATCGTACTGAGCTTTGGATTGTTCTGGAGTCTACGTAAGTCTCTGACTACTGTCCCCTCGACTTTAAAAAGTTACTCGCTTTTAGCGTCCCGACTAATTTTGAAGAATTTGCAGAAGATTACGACGTGGCCCATCGTGAATCACGATTTAACAGAGGAGTTTCATAATGCAGGATCTCTGAATGCAGTCAAGTTGTGTCATTCTTGTAACTAGTGAGCACTTGAAATGACTAATGCTAACGTCCCCACAAGTCTCAACATTCAAGGTCGTAGCAGCTAAAGTGGTCTGAGACTGAAGGAGTTAAAGCACTGACAGAATTCCCGATAGCACCTCCATTTTCCACTTCTCAAATCCCAGGACTTGAATCTACGAGCAACAGAGCTTCTTTTGTCAATTTCCCATACCTAAATCCCTGTTAAAGCCACCCAATCCCGTTTCCCAAGCCTTTGTATTGGAGTTTAACAGACATTTTTGCTAAGTTTGTCCCCTTTTTTGTGGCTATTTTTGGTGAAATATGCTGCTCTGACCGAAACTTTGTTCCATAAGAGCCTTTGCCATTCCAAAAATGCGCGTTTTTGTCTGAAATTCGTGAAAAATGTCTCAACAGGGATGCCAGAAGGGGATGTGGGTGTTTTCTGGCTTACATAAGAGGGGGCGAAGAACAAAGGGCCTGAAATGTTATTTAACGGACATTTTTCCCACTTTTTGGAAATTCTAATTTTCGCCTTCTCTCAAAACCTTCAGCATCCGCCACCCAACACTACAAAACGATGGTGGACACAGAAATTCCGTCAAACTTCAAGACGTCATTGCCTCCTCGTAAGAGAGCTAAGACCAAAGAGGAAAAGGAACAGCGTCGTATTGAACGTATCCTGAGAAACAGAAAAGCCGCCCATGCTTCAAGGGAGAAGAAGAGAAAGCATGTGGAGTTCTTGGAAACTTACGTTGTTGATCTTGAAAAGCAAATGGCCTTAGTCAAAAGGTTGAATGCCGCTCTGCTGAACAACTGTTACAGCGGTGGCGATGCTGACGTTGATAACTTGGTTGCTCAAATCGGTGCTCTGCCTAATTTGAAACAAAGAAAGTTGGAGCACGAAGCTGATTTGGATGACATTAGAGACAGACTCATTGTACCTGTTTCAAACTTACCTACGACCCCAGAGTCTTACTCCTCAGGCTCTCCAAAGTCATCATATGAAGCTGAGGATGCACTTGATTCGTCAGCACAAGATGATTCTAATTCTTCTGATGTCAGCCTTGTGGACTCTCCATTCATGTCTCCAGAGATCACCAACAGATTCTCCTTGGATATCATTTCAAACGAAGACATTCAACTACCAATAGAGAAATCAATCTTTATTAAACAAGAAGAACCAGTCTTTGTTAAACATGGAGACGATTTAAACACCATCCCATTGTTTTCACACCTAGATGATCTTCAAGTTAATTCAGTTGATAATGATTATGTTTTTGATGAGTTGCGTAATCCAGCAGTGATTACGTATTCAATGAAAGTTGCTGATGAGTTAGAAGATGGTTGACTATACCTTTTATGTCGTGTTCAATAACTGATGACATCAGTAGATGTCTAGGAATTGAAAACGATAGTTTAAGCATTAGTATCACCGTTGGACTTTCTCTAGACTGGATTTGAATTACTTTTAGCCCGATGCGCCTTCAAATGCATTTGATTTAAATGATTTTGTTTTACTTGAGTGATTGATCTCCATTTATTCCACAAACCGATACTTTTTGCCATCACGTTTTTTCCATCTATCAGTTTTAACCTCCTTGATTCAGCTTTATTATCAGTATAATACTCATGTTTTTGTCATTTTTTTGGTTTTATTTGAAAGTTTATTTTGTTGCTTCAAAACGGGGTTTTATATCAAGTACATGTGGCGCTTTTATTAGCGACTGGTACTTGTTGCTGAATATTACACCTGTTTGAGAGAACATGTATACATTTTGAATGGTCCAACTAATAGTCTATTGAAGATACTGAGAATAATTCTGTTTCATTTTTGGTTTCAACACTAGAAAATCATTGAACTTGAGACATTTGGCTCGTTCATACTCAATGGTTAAGAAAGTTATTAGAATTCAAGGTTTGAGGTTTTTGGTAGATCATAGACCATTTTTGTTATTATTTTGGGTTAGTTTTTATTGGTTGGTTATATTTGTGCTTCTGAGAAGCTGGTTCTAGTTATAAAAGAACCAATAATAATTGGGTATATATATATATATATATATATATATTGGGTGGTTTTGTCATTGATTTTGACTACTGTTGATAGTATTGATTTATAAATCTTTTCATTTATCATTAACTGATTCGTAAGTATTGTTTGTCATTATTAACTAATTCTCTGGGGTAGAGGTTGCATCACTGGATAATCTTGGGGATCTACCTGGATGTGTTCCTTGATGGAAAATTGAACCCAACGTGAGTTTGCAATTCTTAATGTCTGGTAATCATTGACCTCAGCTATGTCAGCAAGCCTCGTTCTAATCTTCTTGACCTCCTCCAAAATCTCCCTGTCTTCTTCATTGCAAACAACAATCAGATTTGATGTGTACTTCCCATATTCTTCAAACCTATCAACGATGGTACCACCTTGTGATCTGATTTTCAGTTTTACAAGCTTTGACACTATTCTGTCTTCTAAGCCGATAAGATAGACTTTCAACCCACCAAACAAGTCTAACTCTTCTTTTAAATCCAACCCACCAACACCATCGGCCATTTGTTGATCTTCAAGTTTGATTTGACTCTCAAACACCTTCTTGGTGGTGGCTAGGGAGCTGACAGTGACATAGCTGAACCCACTCTCATCAACTCTACCTAGAGCCTTCTCATTTAAAGTCGCACTGACCATTAGGCAGTGCTTTGGTTCGATGTATTTGATTACCTGCTGAGAATTCAAACAGTCAAATATCCAAGAGGATTTCAAAACATCAAAGCCTTGTTCAGCAAGGGCCCTAGCCAACGCCACAGCTTTGTCACTGATCACTCTCAAATTTGCAACATCTTCAACCCTGTTTTGATTTTTGGTGGTCTTACCTCCATTCTTGTGGATCACCTCGAATAGTTCATCAACTCTGTATCTTTTACCCTCATAAAAGCAATCAGATAGCACCATGAAAGTCAACCCGTCAAACAAGGTCGAGAGGGCTTCGTCCTCCTCTTCGGCCTTCCAAACTTCTTCGTCCTTTTCTTCTCTCTGTCTCTTCTTCAAGTTCTGTTTCTTCTTGGTCAATATTTTGTGTTCATTGGAGGTCTGAGATCTTCGGGCATCTTTCATCTCTTTGTATTCACCCAAGGTGGTTGCTGATTTCCAATCTTTATCATGACGGATGAAACGCTTGTAAGCATTGTACAATGTTGTACTTGTCCTGTAGTTTCTCGAAACGGATCTATCAATGGATCTTGCCTTGACTTCAATGACAAATGAATCTCTTGGATCAATCCACTCAATTGGTTCTTTCTTACCAAACTCCAATAAGGACATAGGTGGCTTTTCGTTTTCAAAATTGTGCCACTTCCCCTCTGTCATCTCATTAATCTTCTTGTAATCTTCTTGGACGAATCCATTAGTGACACGGCAGAAACAGTAAAACTTGCACTGTTTCTCGGTATCTGTATCCTCAGTTGTGACACGTAACCCACAATAATAGTGGTCCTTTTTGGATTTCTCACGGCCAATGACAATCAAGTCAACATTCTCCCCAAACTCCTCAAAGTACTCCGGCTTCACTTTTTGCCACGAGTCTGATCTCCCGTCAATATGGTATTTACTTTTTGCCTGTTTGACAACAATACCTTCTGAACCGTTTGCAATGGCTGCCTCTAGACCTGCCTTGATAGATTGCTCCTCGCTGCTTCGATTCGAATCAATAACCTCCACAAAACCCCCGTCTCTCACAACAACTTGCTCTAAGATGGCCCTTCTTTTGAAAAGAGGATAGTTGGCCAGTGAAACACCGTTGAGATATAGGATATCAAAAGCAATAAACAATGGTCTTGGTTGTTCAGCTTGCTCATTCTCGAAGATACGTCTTTGCTCTTCAATAGCAGTACCTTTCAAAACACCAAATGGTACAACCATATTCCTCACTGGATCATAAACGATCATTTCACCATCCAATACACATGATTTGACTGATTTTTGAAACTTCAGATGCTTAGAGATACAACCTTGACCTTTTGGACCGCCGTATAGGTATGTGTAGTCAGTGGCCTTTCTACTCCAGTATTTGATCACTTCACCGTAATTTTGATAATGTATCTGGATTCTCTCACCGTCAAGTTTCTCTTCAACAAAAAAATCCTCTTGAAAGCGCTCAACGATCTTTGCATAACTGTACTTAGGCTTCTTAGTCAATTGTGGTGCGAAGGGTTTCCCTAGATTGATGGTCAAATCAGCAGAGTTCAATCTCTTGTTTGGATCAGAGAGCCTGTAAGCAACAGTCTTCAAACTGGTGACAACGGACAAATATTGGACAGCATCTGGATGCCACATGTTCAGCAAAGTGTTTTCCATACCTTTGTCCACCCTTAGCTTCAAAATGACGTCAAACAAGTATTTCAGTTCTAGAAAGCTCATGGAGTCAACACACTTCCCGAGAAGTTCCAATTGCACCTTCACATTACAGTCTAGACTGGCAAGCTTATCAAGGATATCATTGACATCACCAATGGTCATCTTACCACCTTCCTGGTCCGTCCTTCTCTTTCTTACTAGCTCAATACAGATATTGGACATTTGTTTCTGTTTGGCATTGGAGCTCTGTTTCCATGTTGTGACCATCTGAGCATCTGGAGAGGTCTTTGGAATCTTCAAGATCTTCAGCAAGTGTCTACCAAGAGTCAAATCCTTTATACCATAGATTCTTGATCTGTCTCTCCTCGGAAGAATCAACACTAGAGCGGGATAGATGTTTGGCCCAACCGTGGTTCTCCATTCAGTGACGAATTGTCTAACAACAGCGACTTTCCTCTCATACTTGGACGTGGTAGAGTAGAATTGGTTATCAGCAGTGATCTGCACCAGCTTCTCCAATAGACCCTCGCATAGCCATTTGAACGTAGGCAAAGGACCTCCAAAGTTCTTTGGGGCGTCACTGTCTCTGACATCAGGGTCCACGTACACGGAGGTTGTCCTCCAGTCGTCGGTGATCTCCTGCTTAACCCTCACAGGAGCAAACCAATCCTCTGTCTCCTCGGCCATTGGGTATTTCTCTGGCCGTTTTTGTGTTTCTGAAGCTGCCTGTGAGTGAAGTTGGTTAATTCTCGTGTTTGTTTTTTATGGCATAAATTCTCGGATAATGGCTACGTCTGGGGAAACCATTGTGACATCATTATATTTACATTCTACTTGATTACCAGATTACCTAATGCATCGAGCTCAGGCTCATCCTCGTCAGAATACTCGCCGTCGCTTTCACTTTTGTTTGCAGTTCCGTCCTCGTCTTCTTCCTCGCTTTCTGGGTCACTTGATGGCATTGCTCTATTGGTGTTACCTTGCATCCACAGATCTTCACCCTCGTGATCTTTTCTTTCTTTGACCTCTTGTTGCAGCTTTTCTAGCCACTCTTCTTCGGCTTTCTTCACAGATTCGGAGTCTGTGCACTGTTGGTAGCTTTCCAATAGTTCTTTATTGATCTCTAGGAAGGCAGGACCCCACGAGAAATTGTCTAGAAGGTCAAAAGCCCAGTCTGTGTGGCCGACAATAGCAAAACAGGCAGCTAAAGCTTCAACACAGTTCAACTTCCATGGTCTACCGTAGTTGACTTGGTTGGCAGCGACCAAGTAGGGCAGCAATCTTTCGTTTTTACCACCAATCTTGTTGAATGGCACTTCATCCAATCTGGCCCATGAACACTCCACGACAGCAGCACCTTGCTGTTCGACGATTTCTAAATCATTAGGGCAGACAACACCTTCACCATTTGGCCTTGTTGAAAGTATTAGTAAATGAACTATAAATTACAAATTACTCTGATCTCACTTACGAAACCACAATACCTTGGAACTTCTGCCCTATTCTTAAGTTCTTGATTAACCCAAGTCTCTCTAACTTCTTACCACTACATCTCTTTGGGTCACAGTGCTCAAAATCCTAGCGAATCTGTTAGTTCTACCCAGATAGATCAGTCTGGACAAATTCTACTTACCCACATAGCCAGCTTTGTATGAAATTTGTCGGACTTGACGTGGTGTTTGGACTCCATTCTTCTCCCAGATTTGCTCCCAGAAGGCTTAGTTGGTCTTGAAGGCTTATCTGAGCCCTTGTTCTTCCCTTTAGCCATGGCTCTTAGTGAGAATACTGTCTGAAGCCTCAGCTCATCGCTTTATCTGCAAAAGTTTATAGTGGCAGATTTGATTCTTTCGCGGCCGCGAATTCCGCGAAAATCGAAAGACGGTGAAATCGCTTTTGGTGTCTATAATTATGACCTTTGAACCGGTGATATTGACGCTATTGGAAGCTATTGGAAGCTGTTTATAAGCTTTAGACGATCTTCTGTGGTATATTCTGGACTGTGCTGGCTGGCTTATCTGATTGGATTATAAGACTCTCCATTAAAATTGGTTTCAAACGCCACCTTCCCCATAGTTCAGACATTGTAAGAGGCTAACATACACAGACCGCAGGCTCAAAGTCGTTACCTGAACGCCTACTGCTGAGCTACAGTCTTTCTGGCCGCACACACACATGCCCTCACATCTTCCCCTCCTCCTCAATCCACTCCTTAATGCTATCTTCAACAATCCACAGCCGGGGAAATCACACTTGAAAGACGTTTACTCCAAGCTAGGGAGGGCCTGGGATGACGGCACCGTCATTGTGATTCCTCCATTGATATCTTACTGAACTACAGAGACCAAGAGTCTGAGATTCCGTATAAGGAGCTTTGCTACTCGCCCGAGTTCCTTGAAGATCACATTATTACCACTAAAGAACACAATGGTGCAAAGATCTTTAGTACATTGAACAACAAAGAGATCTTGATAAAGAAAGACGTGCTATTCACAGGCAAAGGCTTCAAAAAGTCACTGCGGCTCAAAGTCCTTAAGTATGACTACTTCCAGAATTTCAATGACTATTTTGAGAAAGGTAGAAAGTTTTTGGTGATGTACATTGAGGGTCCATTGATTGGAACACCTGTTGAACACAGAACTATTGAACTGATTTCCCCCTCAAACAACAAAGCTGAACTAGTGACTCTAGAAGACTTAGAATTTGAGTCTGAAGAAACTGTACGGCCTATTCAACAAGAAGAGATCCCTACCAAAGTTGAAGATGTGAAGTTTGAACAGCTTATACGGGCAAACCCTCTCATATCAAGAAGCGTTGGCGAGCAGTATGAGAATTTGTTTAGAACCTTCTCTACTAAGGACGTCCCTGATGCTGAGTTCCTAGCAAAGACTTTTGAGCAGGCCATCAATCTGTCATCTCACATCTTCCAAACATTGAGCCCCGAGATCATAGACTCCATCTGTCAACAATCTCCAAATATCGACCTAAATACTTGCGTCTATGATTATGTTGAACTGAACCTATACGATAAACTCTGGGCTAGGCTATGTGATGTAAATGGAGATTTCCTAGTTCACAGCTATGAAATCTTGGAACATTTGAGCATCAATCAAGTCTCACTTCCTGACAAACTGAAGACGAATTTAAACAAGATCAATATTTTAGAACAAGCCGTTGTTAAGGCTATCAATGAGTTTAGAAAGCTAACATTCACCACTGACTATCGCTCCAAAATTGCGATCTTGGTTGAGACAATCAATATCTTATCAAACATTGATTCATTGACTATTGATGCTGATACTCTAGTCGGTCTATTGCTACTGGTAGTCATAAGGTCTGCTGTTTCTCATGTTGAGTGCCACTTGATTTACATTCAGAAGTTCTCTCTGGAAAGTATTGATTTAGGTATGACGGGATATTCACTATCCACCCTAGAGGCTGTGCTGTACTTCTTGAAAGATGAATCCCACATGGAAACTTTAGTCAAACATTCCAAGGACAACCGGGAGGTTTTCTACCATATCAATAACAAGGAACTACTCGAACTGAAGAAAGTTGCTGATGTTTACACAGATGGACCAGAACATCCACTGAGAAGTAGAACAGTGAATGGGGAATCAATTTTGACCTTGGCTATCCAATCCAACGACTATGACACTTGGAAGTTACTTATTGACTACGAGGAAGTTTTTCCTTTGGAGGACATTTTGTCTGACAGAACAGTCAATGGGCATGGCTTGTTCAATGCTGCCTTAAACTCTGAAAACTTCGAAATCATTGATGATCTGGCAGAAATTTTGTTAAACTCCTGCACTGCTTTGGAACTAAAAGAATACTTCAATTTCAAAGATGTCCATGATCGAACCATTGGCCACTATTTGTTTCACTATAAGGAACTAATTCGAAAGATTGGTCTTTTCATTGATTGGACTTCTAAGGACATGAATGGCCAGACTCCTTTGTTTGCAATTTGCAGAAGCTATGATAGCCCGAACTATGGTCAGCTGATTGAGACTGTCTTTGAAGTTGTTGAGCAATGGTACAAAGTAAACGGATCTGTATTTGACTATCAGGATCATATTGATGTTAGAGGTAATACCTTGTTGCATATCCTGAACTCTCATATTGACGTGTTACTGCATTATCAAAGGATCAATGTTAATGAAGCCAATGAAAGATCCCTCACACCGTTGATGATGTATGCCAAGTATAACAGAATCGAAAACATTCAAAGAATACTAAAAGAGCCAAGCCTGGATATCTTCAAGTATGATAAAAACTTTTTCTCATGCTTAGACCAATCCAAGAATGCTCAAGTGTCCGAATTGATTGAAAATGAGTACCTAAACAAGGAGATTGAGCCTGTTGATGGTAAACAAATTGGCGTTATCAGGGTGAAATTGGAGGGTGCAAACTGGAAGCTTGTTATTAGAGGTCAGATTGATGGTAACAAGTATGAGGCGCATCGTGGGTTTTCGGATTTCAAGGAATTGGTTGGATTCTTGAACATTGAGTTCCCAAACAGCTTTCTTCCTTTAAACTATATCTTGAGTAAATTTGATTTGACTTTGAACATAGCAGGTTTTAACAAGTTGAAGCTGAATCAGTTGCTAGATTCTATGAATGTGCTGTTACAGAGCCTGTTGATCAACAAATCTGTTGCAAGTAACGAATTG
Source organism: Taiozyma onychis (assembly GCA_030582435.1). NCBI lineage: Eukaryota > Fungi > Ascomycota > Saccharomycetes > Phaffomycetales > Wickerhamomycetaceae > Taiozyma > Taiozyma onychis. Next base: position 12,841 of record JAKTWU010000287.1, read on the forward strand.
ATCTGGCAATTTTTGAAAGATTCCAACTTTAATACCACTGAACTATCACAAAGATCACAATTAAACTTATTAATCAATAAAAAAAAACTGTTGAATATCCATGATGAGAGTAATGGTGATAGCAAGTCTGAAAAGGAGACATTCTTCCTACAACCTGAAGAGATCAATGAGGTGAACTTCTTTCTGAAATTCTCTTTGAAAGAGTTGTCTAAGTTTAAACACGCTTTTGAAAACTTGTTCAAAGTTGCCAATTTCCAATCACTGAAGGATAAAGAAACAGCAGATGCCTTCAAATTATTCGGCGAAGAGAATGCCTCATTGTCAAAAGAACTGAAGTTTGTCGCCAATACGCTGTCCAACTTGGGTAAGCAGTTCAAATTTGATGAAGTTCTTTGTGGCTATGCTCTACATCTGTCGAAGTCCATTGACGAGTTCATTGGTAAGATCAACAATCTACTGAACAAGAAGATCTTCAGGTGGTGGAAACTCTACGGTGAGCTGATTGAGCTGAATAACAGTTATAAAAAGTTCAAGTTTGTGGAGCAGAAGAAAACCAACAAACACGAAGATATTGAAGTTGATGGTTTGGTACAGGTCAACGAAGATTCATTCAATGATTTCACCACAAACACCACTTTCATTTCAGCGAAGGATGATGGAAAGAAAGTTAAGAAAGCACAGCCATCATTTTTCACAAGCTTTATTGAATCCAAGAGACACAAATATGAAATGAAACTTCAAGAAGGGCTAAAAGATGTCAAGTCAAACCTTATTGAACTGAACAAAGATATTAAGTTCAACCATGAAACGGTTGCAATGGAGATGAACAACTTTATGAGTTACAAAACGGAGTTTATGAAGATTTTAATGAAGAAATATATACAAAAGCAAATCATTGACCTGAGATTTAAGAATGCTGTGTTGAATAGAGACTTAGAGGATCTAAGTGCATTGAAACTTAATGAAAACAGATAAATCATAGATCATATTATTATTAAATGAACAAACTTCTCATTAACATACATCGTCGTTATAGTATACAAAGCAAACTGCCTTCTCTAATATGTCAACAATATATAGATGAATTACATTTAGTTACCTTCACTGTTATCAGTACCACCGTTTTGACCACCCATGAAGCTGTTGGCAAGATTAGCCAAAGCTGGGTTGTTCATCAAGTTGGATAGATCTGGGGCACCACCAGCACCACCACCTAGGCCAAACTGTTGAGCCATTTGTTGTACGGCTGGGTTGGACATCAAGTTTTGCAAGGCTGCTGGGTCTTGCATCATTTGCTGAGCATATTGCATTAGAGCTGGGTTGTTCAACATGTCAGCAAAGTTTGGAGCACCACCGGCACCACCAGCACCACCACCTAACATTGAGGTCAAGTTGGAGAAGTCTGGGAGGCCACCAGCACCAGCACCAGCATCTGAGTCACGGGCGTTGGATCCATTGGATGTTGATTCCGGAGCGCTCAAGTCTAATTGTTCTTCAACTCTCTTCTTAGCGGTTTCGTAACCCTTCTTCATGGCGTCTGATGGTTTATCACCTTCGATTTCTAAACCTTTCTTGTAAGCATCAAGGGCATCTTTTGGCTTGTTCAGAGCATAGCTGGCTAGACCTAATCTAGAGTAGGCCTTAGAGTAAGATGGATCAGATTCAATAGCGGCTTTGGCATCAGCAACAGCTTCTTCATGTTTTCTTAAAGAAGAGTAAGCAGCAGCTCTGTTTGACAAGTAGACTGCGTTGGTTGGAGCCAATTCGATGGCTTCAGTGTATTTGGCAATGGCACCTTCAAAGTCCTTTTTGGCCATTGCTTTGTTACCTTCTAGCTTCAAGGCATCGGCCTTCTTGACGGTGTCTTCATCGGTGGCATCAACGTGGACTGGCACGTCAGTGGCATCAGCTGGAGCAGGGGAGGCGCCTGATTTGACCTCTTCTAGAACTTGCAATAGATCTTTCCCATTGTAGGCCTTCAAAACGGATTCCGAGTCGGCTTTGTTGACTTCAAAAGCGTCAGCGACACAATCAATGGCGACATCGATGGAATCAACATAGTCTTCGGAGACTTGATTCTTCTTGACAGCAGTCTTTAAGAACTGAATGATTTGCAAAGCAACTTCTTTGTTGGACATTTTAAACGATGATATAGGTTAAATTAATGAGAAGCGTGTCCTGATTCGAACTTGTTAGCTTAAATTGGGACGTATTTTAGGAATCATCTTTATCTACTGTTGAGACCTATTTTCTAGCATCTTCGACAGCGAGACTGCTAATTGATTACGTCAGCGCTTAGTCAGCGGACTAGTCTCAAGATAAACATTCAATTCTTCACAATCAAAATCTGTTCCTCGTGGCCCAATGGTCACGGCGTCTGGCTACGATTTAAGTAGTTACTTCTGAAACCAGAAGATTCCAGGTTCGACTCCTGGCGGGGAAGATTTTTTTACTAAAACTTTTTATATCCTAAAACACGGACGTACCGTTCCAAAAGACACATAGCTATCATCCTTCATTATAAACATGAGTAATTAACTTGAGAAGAAACTAGGAAACTTTTATATGGCTTAGATAGCTAACAAACTTGATCGAGAAGATACCCACCCCCATCGCGATATTCCCTGAAGAAAGATGCATACCTTTGAAATCACGCTGTGTGGAATGCATTGGTCACTCCAAACTACAAGGTTCAACGACGTGTCTTCATTTTATTTCACTATTTCACAATTTATCTAATGTCTTCTTGTAGAATTAATTCTTTATTTTTTGGTCAGTTCCTCGACCTTGGCCTCAAGAGCTTTCAGTCTTTCGTCCTTCTCCAAGTTGGCAGCTTCTAATCTGGCAACAACTTGTTCGAAATGCACAACTACAGAGCTCAATTTCTCGATAGAGCCCTTCAAAGTTAATGGTTTAGCTGCAGTTGTAGATTCACCAGATTTTGGTTCTTCCTTAGCTGGTTCAGATTTTATTTCTTCCTTGTTTGCTTCAGCTTTTGAATCTTCTTTTGGCTTTGGAGCTTCAGCCTTGGCCGGTCCAGGTGTTGTATCTTGTTTCTTTGGTTCAGGTGTTACATCCTTGGTCACTGGCATTGGCTCTCTTTGCTTCTCAACCTTAACAGGTTCTGGTTGCTTGATCTTATCGTCATCTTCATCCCAGTTTGACTCTTCTTTGACTTCTTTCTCTTCGTCCAGATCAGCAGCTTTCTTCAACAGTGAATTGACCTCTTTCTTCTGTAATAGAGCATCCAAGTCAGTCTTTGGAGTTGAGCGACCAGATGGGCTAGCTGATGAATCAGCTTTTACTGTTGGGTTTGGATCTTCCTTCTTTGGTTCTGGCTTTGGTTCTTCCTTCTTTGGTTCTGGTTTTGGTTCTTCTTTCTTTTGAACCGGTTCTGGAGCTGAAGATGGCTTAAATTGTGGTTCTGTACCATTGAACAAGGATTCTAATGAAAACAAGATTGGACCATCGACATTCTTACCACCGAACCATTCTTCTGAAGACAGAGCGGCCTTGTTTGATGGGGCATCTGGATAGATATCATCTTGGAAGACATCCGATTTTCTTGGTACAATAAATGAGATTGGTTCAATAGATTGGTCGCCAACTGTCTTGAAAGCCCTCAAGACTTCGTTATCTTGCACATTGACGGTCCTTTTTGGGGCAACAGCAAGACCTCTTTGTGGTTCGATGGATTGTAACTCAGATAATGGGAATAATTCATCGTTTTGGAACTCGTAGTAACGAATATTACCGTCACCTTTACCACCGACGTACAAGATCTTATTTGAATCATCATAGAATGGGATCAAGATACCAGCAGAAGAGTCTAAAGAGTAGAAGCCATCAATTGGGCCTGCGCCGATGTTGGTGGAATCCCAGACACCTAATTGACGATCAGACATACGTGAAAACCCAGTGGTACCGATTCTATCAGAGTTCCCTAACCAGACGACTCTTGAAGCCTTAGCGCCTGTATGACCTGGACCTTCACTGATGATTTCATTAGCTCTGATATCCCAAACACGTAATTTACGATCACGGGAAGTTGTTGCTAATAAGTTACCATTGTAGTTAAAACTGAAAGATGTGACCAAGTCCTTGTGTTCCAGAGTGATCTTTTCTTTACCATTTTCAATATCCCATAACTTGATGGTGTAATCCAAAGAAGAAGATGCAGCTACATTTTCAGCAGTTGGGTGGAATTGGACATGGCCGACTTTTCTCTTGTGGCCAGAGTATAAAGCCACTGGGGCAACATCTTTGATATTACCATTTCCGTCGGTGTAATTGTAGAAGGAATAGTCCTCAGGAATCTTCCAGACACCCAGTTTGGCATCGTCGGAACCTGAGATGATGATGTTGTCATTAAATGGGTTGAAATCGGTGTCTAAGACAGTGGCAGTGTGGCCTCTGAACAAAGAAACTTGGTCTGGAGCTTTACCAACTTCGTTGACTGGGATCACCGCGAAGGCACCACCACCGGAGGTGTTCCAGTTGACAGAGATGTATTTACCATTGGCCTAGAAATGTGTTAGAACTTAATCTATTGGACGATAAAAAGGACCTACTCACCTTGATCAGGTTGGAGTCCCAGGCGTTGGTGCTGATCTTAATGTTGTCATAGGATAGCTCCTTCTTAGCTGGCTGGCCATAGACGTGGCGATACTTAGATGCACGGACGAATCTGCCACTGTGCCCATTGTGTTAGTGGTTGTGTGTCTATGGAGGTGTGTTTTCTCTTGGGCGTACTCACCTCATTTGGAGATTGTTTTTGCGTTGTTCAGGGGTTTTTTAGAGGTAGAAGGTGGGGGAGAAGGGGAGGAATCAAGCAGGGAGAAAACACTGTTCAGGACAAATTGATGCCGCAATTCCTCGTTAATCTGTGTTTTTTGGAAGATAAAGTGAGTGGTAAATTTCGTGTTTTCGTGTTTTTGGAGTGGTTTTTCGGTGATTTAGCGGATTTTGGCTATTTTCGCGCTCTTTGATTTATCGACAATGATTACCAAAGCAACGGTTCATAATTGTGACCAATTGTGTACTTTGAGTATGTGTGCAATTCACTGTTTGCCGAGTCTTGTCTCTTTGGCCGTTTGTATTTGTATCTTGGAAACGTTGGTGATGATTCACTGAATTTGCCAGAAGATGAACGCTCTTTGACACAGTTTGACACAATTTCATCAAGGTTCTGAGCCCTGTCCATCTTTCGAGGTATAAGAATACTATCTCTTTCAACAAGTCTTGAAAAAAATCACTTCAACAACGAGCAAAGCTTTGCACAAGCTGATGGTCGTGTTCCCGACTTTGGAGAAAACCAAGCTCTCATCTATTCTGGAAAGGCTCCAACCGGAAGTCAGACAAGTGCAGGACGACGTTGCAAACATCTCCAGTAGGTACCGCAACGACTTGGATACACAGCTCCAAAGCTCCCTCGAGTTTGAGAAACACCTGGCTAGAAACTACACAAAGATCAACAAGAAGTTCAAGCGCACGCTAATCCGTGCTGATGAGCTCAATGTCGAGCTGAACAAGAAACTGGACAGTTTGAAGGACCATGATGAACTGCAGAGTCTCACGGAGGAAGTCATGGGAAAGCTTCTCAACGTGGTTTCTACACTAGAGACGTATTCTGATAGAATAGACCGGAGCATGTTCCCTCTGTTAAGTAAAGTGATGCATAAAGGTGACTCTGAGAGCTTTGAACAGGTCGATCATTGTGATTTAGAAGGCTATGATAAACGATCGGAAGAAGAACCAAGAGACTTAGGCGCTTCAGATCATACAGAACAGACACCTCCAGCCACTCAAAATGAAACGACTAAATCAGAAGAGAGTGAGGAACTGGAGGAGTTTGCTGTCGATTATAGTGAAAGTGAAAGGTTTACACTCGATTCCAGAGATCCTGTCAATAAATTTGAAGATGCTATAAAGGGCTTTGATATCTTTCAGAATGATAATGAGCTGCGTCGGGAAATTCTCGAGGATCTAAGTATATCTCAAGATGCTGATGGAACTACTCAGGCTCAAAAGCCAGACCGTGTGGGTGAAATTAATGCAGTAGATGATGATGAGGAGGAGGACGTTCGAGATAATGCTATTGAAGACAATAGAGACCCAAGAGAGACTTCTGATGGAAATAATACTGACAGCTCTGAAAGCCCCGATGTTTCAAAAGAAGATCTGACGCCTGAGAGTGAGGCAGTTGCTTCTGAAGTTACGGAAACTGTGAAATATTCTGGTTCCGACAAGTCAGGAGTTGAAGAGGGTGAACTGTCCATAGTTGAACAATCTCGTGAGGAGAATAGTACAAAAGTTGGTTTGGTTTCTGCTGGTTCAGAAAGACCCACAGAAGGTAACAGTGAGACGAATAAAGCAGAGAAATCTAATCATTTACCTCTTGCAATCACGGAAGTTACCTCAACTCCCTCTTCGCTCAAATCCATATCACCGCCAATTGAACGCACATCACCAGATGAATTGGCATCCATCGAAGATGCTATTACTCGCTATAAGTCATCTAAACTGCTACGGATACCTGGGCCTCCACTGCCGTCACCATCCGCTGCTTCCACGACTTCATCAGAATCGACAGAGACATTGCAGATTCAGGCTCGCGGGCACATCACCAGCAGGCCTTCCACCAGCTCTACAAGACTATCTGACAACCTAAAGAAGTTTATTTAATGAGTGATATTCAATTAATGCTTAGGGACTCCAATCTTGAGGGTAGATTCTGTTCTAGAACTTTATCAATAATCTTGTCAAAAATTGGCTTCAAATTGGACTTCTCGTACAACTCTATCAAGTTCGAGTCCTTCTGTGACTCTATCAGTTCGACAAATGTCGGATCAATAGGAACATTACCCAGGTATGGGATGCCCTCTTCTTCACTTAGTTTCAATCCACCACCGGAACTGAATATATTGGTACACTCGTCACAATGAGGACAAATAAACCCATTCATGTTTTCCACGATCCCCAAGGGCTTGAAATTTACTTTTCTACAGAAGTTGATCTCCTTCTTGACATCGGCAACGGCCACATTCTGTGGAGTTGTGACGATTATGGCCCCATCTGGATTGGCAAATTGTAATTCTTCAGCGATTGCGATATGTTCATCCGAAGTACCAGGCGGCGTGTCGATCAGTAAGTAGTCTAGTTCTCCCCAGCAGACATCCTTCATGAACTGTTTCACCATTGCCGTTTTTTTGGGGCCTCTCCAAACAACACTATTCCCTCTATTATTAAGCAGGAACCCCAACGACATTATGCTCAAGTTTTGCGAAACGTGATCCACATAGACAGGCACCCAGCCCTGAGTGGACTGGTAGACCTGCTTATTCTCGAGACCAAACATCCTTGGAAGCGATGGCCCCGTCAGATCGATGTCCAGGACACCAACTTTGTAGCCCTTAGATACCAACGTTAGGGCAGCCTGAGTCGTAACACTGGACTTCCCAACACCACCTTTCCCGGATAAAATCAGTAGAATGTGCTTGACTTTAGATAGTGACTGTGGGGGTTCGGCTTCTGTGCTCATTAAGTGTGATTCCTTCGTACTTTGGAAATATATTGTTAACAAATGAGCTAAGAGAGATAGAGAGACTGAGGACTAATTAAGTCTCTTTTTTCCAGGTTTTGGGTCATTCGATTCTGGCAGGTAGCACTTTTTTTTTGATTGGGCGATAAGAGGTAAAAAGGCCATCATATAGGAGAAGATGAGCCATTTAAGCTCTTTGCTCTTGCTCTTTGAATGTTCCTTCTGGGAAAGGTATGTTCTCATCCAATTTCAACTGCTAATGAATTTTGACACATAACGTTATATATGTGGTTTTGAGCCCTGTGTCAATTTTTCTTGACTTGCAATTAGTCTTGAGCCAACTCGCAGTTTATTGTGGAACAAACAGGGACACAACGTAGAGTTTTGTGGCCCGATTCCACTCACATAACATGGCCTCCAGGTAAGTGCTCCTCTGCTTCAATACCTTCAACTGTTTTTTGTTCTGAACTCCAGGAAGAATCCATGCTAACTGTTGCGCACAGGTACACACACAATCAACATGGCCGTGAAAGAACTTCCCTGTTCGATGAGCCTAAGAGAGTGAGCTCCCCCTACGAGCACGTCAACAGGGACTTCAGCGAGTCTCAGCTCCGCTCCATGGAGTCACAGAATGAAGAAGAGACGAACACGATGTTTACCAAGATCCAGGCTTTGAAAGGTGTAAGTTCACTTTTGCGCAATCAAGTACTGCTGCTTATTTGATTTGATCTTTGATTCGAAATACTAACAATGGAAACACAGTTGAGTTTGAAGATGGGTGACGAGATAAGAGGCTCAAATAAGACCCTAGAAGATCTGGTATGTCTCTGTATACTGCTTTTTTGACGTTTCTGATAATAGCTAACAACCGTTCTAGGGCAACACATTTGACCAAGTCAGCGTGAAATTGAAAGGGACTTTCAACAGAATGATGGTGATGGCCCAAAGGTCCGGTATCCCTCTTAAAACTTGGGCCATTTTGTTCCTGCTTGTCATTCTGTTCTTCTTCTGGGTGTGGATCTCATGAAGTAACTACTTATATACAAAGAGGACTTACAGCAAAGAGAAAAAAAGGTGAAAAGGGAGAGTCACATTATAATTCCATACATTTCCTTCACACTTCACCCACTCCGTCCAACAGTCTCATAATCAGCCTTGTTTTTAGCGTTTCTTTTACACAATTTGTAGTGTTGACGATTAAACAATAAGGCTTCTTACACGAAACAAATCAAAGTCGCGTTTTTTTTTCTTCACCAAAAAAATTTCCAGCGGTTTAACACTCATCGCGTACGCCATTGAGTGCTTATAAATCCCTCTACAGCCCCCTGTGTGGCTTCACATTTGCTGGTTGCGACTATCTAACACCATCTCACTTCCCCAATCATAAAATTCTCCGAGGATATCTCGCCTTGTTTGTTCTTTAGCATACCTAATACGCCGTACCTTCTGAAGTTGGAGGCAAACACCTCAAGATGACCACAGCTCCCACTCCCGATTCGGAGCTTGTGGAGCTTAACAAGCTGATTACAGAGGCCCACAAGGATATTCAGAATGACGCTCTTCAGACCATGGCGCTCCAGAAATCCATGGACTACGTTCACTCCCACCGTGAACACAGACACTTATTTTGTGACAAGACCATGTATGGCCCAAGTATCCACATGTTGATCCTGTTCTCTTTCGGAGAGAGCGATGCCCTACAATGGCTCAAAGAATGTATCGACTATGCACTGAATACTTGTACAAGGTGTATATCTCTTTTCCATAGAGGTAGAGCCAAGTTAAAGGAAACTTTTGCAACAGAAAGAGGCATCAACTATCATCAAGTCGAAGAGTTTGGTTCTTTGATCCTAGAATGGGAATCTCAAAGGCTTCTTCCAAGGCTAAATGATATGTATGTTAAGTACTCCGAGGATAAGATGATTGATTCCTCCGTTGAGGTGCCAACTGGAATTCTATTTGGTATTGCTGAGTGTTTGAGTGGTCCAGGGATAATAAGGTGTAACCCTGAGCTGAGAGAGCTATTTGATAAGATTCTTTACGGCCTTTTAGCTTCAGACCATCCCTTCGTGAAAACTGCTGTTGCATTGACCCCTGGTCTAATTTTTCTATTGTTCGAAGGTAATGATGTTCAAACGAGATGGGCTCACAAATGTGTTGAAGGTTTACACAATCCAGATAAACTGCTCACGTCTAATCAGTTATACCCAGACATCCTTGAGGAATGGTCTGTTCATTTCTTGAGACTTCAAGATCCTGATGTTTACTCGGATAAGAAGTGTGAGTTGTTCTACAGAAATGCATATCCTTTGCTCAAGTTGTTTGACACTGATACCATACTTGGCAAACTTCAAGAACCACCAGCAGCATCATCATTGTCCAAAGTTGTTGACCATGAAATCAGGCCATTGCTTAAACTACTCCAAACTCACATCATGACCCCTTTGAATGGGCCTCTACCGTACATCCTTAGATTCTTTGCATTGATACTCAACAAAGTTGACTCCAAGTATTGGACAATCATATCTCCATTCACATTTCAGAATGTCCTCGAGACCATCACCAACAACCCAAACTATTTGAAGCACCTCGTTTACCTTGAGGATACCTCATTTACTGTTGGAGAGTTGAACCCTGGCGCTAGGCTAAATGACCTGTTTGTGTGGATCTCACCATTCTTGGAAACGTTGGATGCCTCACAGAAACAACAGACTTACAACAGACTTGCATTGTTCTTCATCACATTGGTTGAAAGTCAGAACAGCATACCCTTGTCCACAAAATCGTTGTTATTTGTAAAGGCCTGCTCGTTGGTTTCACAAGCTTTAAGTATGCCTAGCAAGCTCTATAGTGCTAGCTTTAGAGGTGACTTGTTGCTAAGAAGTGATGCTAGAGTTGTTGTCACCACCAAACTGGCTCGTTTTATGGATTACGCTACCGCTAAAGCTATTTTCTTTCCTGAACAAGAGAGGGAGAAAAACTCTGATGTCGCCAAGGCTTCTCTGGACGTTATTGCCAAAGGCTTGAGCTTTGATGTGCTGAACTTTGCCCAGGGAAGTTATGACATTCACAATGATACACCACCTGCCACTTTACAGTTTTCTCCAGAGTTGTTCAAAGCTATCTTGAAACAGAACTTTAGACTACATCTTGAAATGTCATACAAGTCATTGGTTGCCCTAGAAAACGTTTCGAGTATCATTCCGTTTGAGGGTTCCCAGAAGTCACAAGTCGTTGAATTCTTGGGCTATTTGAGGCAGTTTTTTGTGAAGTTTAGTGACATTGACCCTAAGAACACCAAGATGATCCTATCCAACCCAAAGAGTTTGAAAGGTTACTGGGCTAGTATCTTCTGCTCTGATGAAGATGTCTATCAATCTGCGTTGGATATCCTTTATGAAACTTTTGATGCTGAAGGTAGATTGGAAGGCCTTCACTCTTTGTTGAGCAACAACATTGACTCTTGTATCACTGCCATCAATGAAAACATGACCAACTTGATCTTTATCAAATCTTATGAACCTTGCCCTAGAGCAGTCAAGGTTCTCTCTGATATCATTCAAGCGTTGAACTCTCCGATCAACGGTCTATTCAGTAAACATGAATTCTTCACTGAGCATTTCAAAAAGACACTAAAGTTGTTTTGGAACAGATGTTGGACGTTCTTGAACTTGATCTACGTTGAAACAATCACTTGGGCCAACAAGTACAAAGATTTGGTTGAGTTTACAAGAGATACCCTTGATCTTTCCCATGCTCTTCTTGATTGTTTCAAGAGCATCAATGAGATTCTAACCGATGATGACCCAAAGAGTACATTTGCTGAAATCACAAACACATTCAAACACATGCTTGTGTGGTTAAGATTGAGTGATGCAGGTCTACTAGCCTCCTGTGTCAAGTTGATCTCCTCCACTGTTGATTTGGCCACTGAGTACAACTTGAACTTTGATAAAACCGTCATTGAACTGTTGGCTAAGTATGGGTCCAGAGCTAAGAAATTTAACAACAGATTAACACCACAACAATCTCAAGAGATCTTAGAACGTGCTAGAACCTTTGATAAGGACCTTGTCGAAAGAGTCATCAATAACCCTGCCAATATCAGAGCGCCCAAGCAACAACGCCCGTCTTCTGAGAATACACCACAACCACAATCCACTGATGATGATGATGAAGTTCAAATCATATCTGCTATGCCTGCTACCTCCAAACTAAGAGGTCAAATGAGACTAGACAAGTTTGGGAGTCTTTCAAAACATGCGCCTGTTGCTCCTGCTAGACAGCAACTCCCAATGTCAAGCCTAGAACAAGCTAGGTTGAAACTGCAGAAAGAGAGACAACAGAAAGAAAGAGTCGTCCATCCTGCTGCTCCTTTGGGTTTCAACTCTAAGAAGAAGACCAAGGCTGCTGACAGTTCAGATGAGGAAGATGACAGCGATGATGACGATGTCCACTCTTTGTTTAACTTGAAAAAGAAGCCATCGGTTAAGAAAGCACCAACACCTGGTATTACTGTCCTGGGTGGTAGTATCAACAGACCAAGAAAGACTACTGCTGATGAAAGAAAACGTGAAGAAGAGTACAGTAGGTTGAGATTGAATGTTGACTTGAAGCCTCTATATAAAAGAATCTTGAAATGGTCATTCCAACGAGAGAGTGATTATCCTGAAGCTGGAAGAATGGAGATGAAACCAGTTGCTGATAAATTCAACTCTGCTGAGGACTATATCAAGACTTTTGATCCATTGTTACTCTTAGAATGTTGGCAAGCTATTGTTTCTGCTAGAATGAGAGAAGCTGAAAGACCATTCGTGATTACCGTTGCTTCCAAGAGTACTGTTGGTGATTTCTTTGAGGTGTTCATCAGTATGACAAAGGCAGAGGTAAACGAGAAGAATTTATCTGATTCAGACTTGGTTGTTCTTGCTGTCTGTGAGAACGAATTTGAGAGACCAAGTGTTTGGGACATCAAGAAGTCTAAGGCTTCTTGTCTAGGTAAGGTTCATGATATCAAGTACGTTAAAGGTGAAAGAGTCGACGTTACTATCAGAGTTACACGTTCTGCTAGCTTGAATTCAATGATAACCCCACAGGCACCAATCATCATGATGCGTATAATGCAAATGACCACTATTGAGAGAGAGTATTCATCATTGCATGGTTTGAAATACTACAACCTGTCTAAGCAAATCTTTGAAGCTCAACCAGACATTAATACTGAGATCCCAAATAGCGATGTCGCCACTATTCAAAAGACTTACCAAGTCAATGAATCTCAAGCTAAGGCTATCGGTGCGTCTTTTAACACTTCCGGTTTCACATTAATTCAAGGTCCACCTGGTACTGGTAAAACCAAGACCATTTTGGGTATTATTGGTTACATGATTTCAAGTTTCAGAGCTTCCAACGCCATTATTGTTCCTGGCCAAAAGCCTACTGGTGACGGTATGAAATCGCAGAAAGTTCTTGTTTGTGCTCCTTCAAATGCTGCTGTTGATGAATTGGTTCTACGTTTGAAAGATGGTATCATGAACTCCAAAGGTGAAAGGTACACTCCAAAGTTAGTTCGTCTTGGTAGAACAGATGCTGTTAACACTGCTGTCAAAGACATGACCTTAGAAGAACAGGTTGACGCTCAACTTGGTAAACCAAGTGCCCATGTCAACAACATGGACGCTCTGCACAAAGAGTTGTCTGCTATCAAGAAAGAACTTGATGCTTGTAAGGCCATTATTGACAAAGAAATGGACAAGACTGATGATGAGGTTTACAAGAAGAGACGTGAATTGACTCAAAAGGCTAATGCTGTCAAGAAAAGAATGGATGAAGAAAGGGAATCTCAGAACTCACATTACAGAAATCGTGAAATAAACAGAAGAAACTTGCAAGCTAAGATCCTTGGTGAAGCTGATATTATTTGTTCGACGTTGTCTGGTTCTGCTCATGACATGGTTTCTAACCTAGGTATCAAGTTTGACTCTGTTATTATTGATGAAGCTTGTCAGTGTACCGAGCTGTCTGCAGTCATCCCATTGAGATACGGTTGTAAACGTTGTATCATGGTTGGTGACCCTAACCAATTGCCTCCAACTGTGTTGTCCGGTGTTGCTGCTGAATCGGGCTATGATCAATCCTTGTTCTTCAGAATGGCCAAGAATTCCAAACCATTATTATTGAATGTTCAATATCGTATGAATTCTGCTATTTCATGGTTCCCTTCCAAGAAGTTCTACGGTGGTGCATTGAAAGATGGTCCAGATAATGACACGTTGACTGTTCGTCCATGGCATCAAAACCCATTATTCCCACCCTATAAGTTCTATGATATTGTTGAAGGTCAGCAATCACAAAATGTCAAAACAATGTCCTATGTGAACAGAACTGAGGTGAGCATCGCCATCGAGCTGGTCAAGAAGTTATTTGATACGTTCAAATCGTACAATTTTAAGAATAATATTGGTATCATCACCCCTTACAAGGAGCAGAATCGTTTGTTACAGAGTGAATTCGTCAGATATTTTGGTAACGGTGTCAAATCAGAGATTAGCTTCAACACCATCGATGGGTTCCAAGGTCAAGAAAAAGAAATCATTATTATGTCATGTGTTCGTGCTGATGCAACTAAGAGTGGTGTCGGTTTTTTGAAAGATTTCCGTCGTATGAACGTTGCTCTAACTAGACCCAAATGTTCTCTGTGGATCCTTGGTAACCATAACAGCTTAGTGAAGAATGATCTATGGGGAGACCTGTTGACTGACGCCAAAGTTAGAAATATGTTCACTGAAGCTAGAGAAGGATTCACCAGAAATGCTGGTAGCGATCGTTCAACACCTCAATTACAGCAATCACAGCCACCAAAAGAGCCTAAGATTCAAGAAGTGAAGGAGGCTGAACCAAAAAAGGCCACAGACCCAAGTAAAGCATCAAAAGAGCCAAAATCGAAGAATGTCCACAGAGATATCAAGGAACAAGCGCCACCTCAGAGTGATTTCTACGATTTGGAGAAGAAAGGCAGAGTTAAGGACAGACGCCCAAGTCACACAAAGTTCAAGGCTGATGGGACATCTTATTTGAAACCGGAGCAACCAATATCAAGCCAGCCATCAAGAAGCGGTACAATTCCACCTCCGTCTGATACACCACAACCAGTAAATGAGACTTCTTCTGGTCCAAGATACCCAAAGGGCCCTTCAACTCAATACCCATTAGGTCCATCGAATCAATACCCATCAGGTCCCTCTAGTAAACACAACGGAAATAGTTTGCCTCAAAGACCTGAAAACCCTGTTGCCTCAAGAAGTGGTACTTTGCCACCAATACCTAACGGTCCAAGAGATCACGGCATCAATGGCCCAAGAAAAAAGAGATCGCAAGGTGGCATATTTATTCAACGTAAGAAGAAACGTTGATCATCATCAATTCAATTAGCATTTTAGACATTTCTGTGCATGAATTATTACATTACAATATATAAATAATTCGTTTATTCTCGTAAATCATTAATCTGTCTTCTTTGTCTTCGTCTGTGTCCTTTGACCGTTTTTATGGTTATATATTAGTTTGTCTTTGAATGATGATCCAAAGGACTTGTGATTTGAGCTGGCTCCAATCGCAGCAATTGGGGGAGTAGGAACTGGTGACGATATTGAAGCACTGACGGGTTTGGAAGCATGGGGTTTACTAAAGCTGAATCCCTCATCTCTTTTCGGTGATTTGGAAGCATCTCGAGTGATAGGCGGTGGTTGATTGCTTAAAACTCTCAAACTAGAGTCAATTGTCTCGGATTCGGATACTAATAAAGTGCGAAGTTCATCACTGATATGCGTGAAAGTCATTTCTCTTTCTTGCAAGACATTTAAAGTCTTCCGTAACGTTTTCTCTATATTTTCCTTCGTTCCTGTTGCGTTCAAATCTCTGCTGCTTTTCTTTATTATCTCCGAAAGTTCAAGCTCCAAATTTTGCAATAAATTGCCAGTGTCTGCCCAAATCAAACAACCTTCGCCATAAACCTGCTCTTTGCTCTGATAGTCACTCACAAAGTCTTTGTTTGAGTCTAACTGTCTCTTTATGGTTTCCATTACAGCAGTAGCATCTGGGAGTCTCTTCTCATTTGGATGATTTGACAGCTTGCCTAACAACGATGAAAACATTGAATTATTGTGATTGTATGAAGTTACGATTTCACCATTTATCAAACCTTCATTATTCAATTCTCTCAATGTCTTGGCTTCGGTCTGTTCAATGGTCTCTAATTCATCGAGGTATGAGCTTGTTCTGCTTTCAATGACACTCTGAGACTGGATAATTTCTGTGTTCAAAACCCTCTTCTTCTCCTTTAGTTGCTTCAATCTCTTTTCAATTTCTTCAATCTCGCCATCAAGCACATCTGTTTCTTCTATAAGCTGCTTCAAGCGGCGACCTTCACCGTTATTTGGATCTCTTATCTCAGTAATTTTCTCCAGAATTTCCTTTTTTGACTTCTCCCAATCTCTGAATGACGAAAATATGACTGATTTCCTCTGTAATTCCTTCTCATAGAGTCCAACGATAGCCTGGTATAACAAAGTCAATGATTTGAAACAGTTCAAGATGTTCTCACGAACCTTCTGCGA
The DNA here is from genome assembly GCA_030582435.1 of Taiozyma onychis. NCBI lineage: Eukaryota > Fungi > Ascomycota > Saccharomycetes > Phaffomycetales > Wickerhamomycetaceae > Taiozyma > Taiozyma onychis. The sequence goes on from JAKTWU010000287.1 coordinate 28,996, forward strand.
GCTAGAACCTTTACTTGTGACTTCCTTGTGTAAAATCACCAATGTCCGCAACCTTTCCTTTAATATCTTCTCCTCATACATTAGCGACTTTAACAGATCATCAGAGACCTTCTCATGAATGTTCATTCCTTTCAAGTTCCTCGCTATGGAGTCATCAAGGTCAGGATGGTATTTCAACAAACCATTGTGATCAGAGTCAGCACCACCAAACGTATAGGATCTATCCATTGAATGGAGCGAACTTGGTAAGCTTCGATGGCTGCTCTGCTGTAACTTTGATTGGAAAGTCTGATCTGCATCTTCGTTATCTGGAGTCTTAGGTTCATAGCTTAGCGTAGTTGATCTATAACTCTGGCTGTTGGGGCTGATGGCGGCGTCAGATAATTGTCCTTCAGTGAGTCGTCCAGCGTCTCTGTCATTCTCCGATTCTTCGCTCTCACCTTCACTCTGATCAGAGTACGGAATGTTAACCTGGTCGCTCATGATCTCATGTGGTTCTTTCTGTGACACTCTGGAGGAAGACGGACTATCTCGCTTCCTGTGCTCAAAAGAGGACTTGAAGTGAGACATCTCAAGTCAGCACTGCTCAGCTGCTTATTAGAATGTGTGGGAATGTGTCTTCCAATGCCTTCAACGCCTTCAACGCCTTCAACGCCTTCAACGCCTCCCAATGAAACTTCTGAGTGAATCTTTGTTATCATTTGGAAGAGGTTGCCAGCGCTAAATTTTTATGTCACAACTCTAAAAACCGAGGGTCGATAATCCGGAATATGATCTATACTTTCGAAATGCTCCAATAAAAAACGGCTTCGTAGAAACACCTTATAAATCGAGGGTTCTTCGGTTCTTTAGTGAAATAATATCATCTTCAATCGCCTCAATTGCAATCTAAAAGACAAGCACTGCAATTTTCACATCTGCGCTAGCGTTCTACGACAAGCTTTTTTACTCATAAATTGGAAGCTAAAATCGTTTAAGGGAAAACACCTTATCAGACATGTCACTATTCTTCAAATCACCATTGGACTTGGATATCAGATTCGATGGCGAAGACTCCCGCAAAGTCGTGGATGTGAAGCTACCACAGGGCAAGAAGGATAAATACCCGGTGTACGAAGACGGTGAGACTATATCGGGACAAGTTACAGTGCGAGTTAAAGACGGTAAAAGAGTGGAGCATACAGGTATCAAAGCACAATTGTTCGGTACCATTGAGACTTCCAATGGTAAAAAAGATGATTTTTTGTGTCTGAGTCATGATATAGCTCCTGCTGCTGAACTGGATCACACTGAGACCTACCCATTTCAATTCAAAGATGTTGAGAAGAGGTATGAAAGTTACAAAGGGAAGAATCTAAATGTCAACTACTATGTGAAAATCACCGTACTAAGGAAGAACTCTGACATTACCAAACTGAAGAGATTTTGGGTATACATATACTCCAACCCAACAGAATTGAAGAAGTCCATAAAATTAGACATCGGGATTGAAAACTGTCTCCACATTGAATTTGAATACTCCAAATCCACATACAATTTGAAAGATGTACTAGTAGGGAGAATATACTTCTTATTAACCAGACTAAAGATCAAACACATGGAAATCAGCTTAATCACAAGGGAAACAGTTGGTGTTCAACCCAATCAACTAAGTGATTCCAGTACAATCAGATATGAAATCATGGACGGTTCCCCAGTTAAAGGCGAGACTATCCCAATCAGGTTGTTCCTCGGTGGGTATGATTTGACTCCTACTGCAAAAACGAACCTGTTCAATGTGAAGAACTATCTAAGTCTTGTCATCATAGATGAAGATGGTAGAAGATACTTCAAACAGTCTGAGATTGTTCTTTTCAGAAACAAATGACTAGGAAATCAATATTGAATGAACGAATCTCTGGGTTACAATAGCTATAACTGGAAAATGACTGTAATTTGAATTCTAGCGATTTTCGAATCAACTCCAAGTGTTTTATGCGTCCTTCACCTCTTTCGCCCGATAAAGTCACCTCTACGCTGTCAATTTGTGGAGAGCGTTTTCGTTAAATGACTTGGCCCCATGCTTACGTCATTAGAGAGAGAGTCTAAGCGAATTATTGCCTAAACGGTCTAAAGAACCGAAATGGTAAAAACAGACAATGGTATAAATACTGTAGATTACCCCCATTTTCTCATTTGTTTCCACTTGCTTCCAATCTTTACGATACTCCACGAAGCTCCCAAGGCTGGAGAATTGTTTCACGCTCCAAAATGGCCACTACTACCACTGTCACCGCTGCACAGGCAACTTTAAGACTAAGTTCCAACCCTCTAGAGACGGAAAAGTCTCAGCTAATCAGAGAATTAGGGGAAAAAGTCTCCAATCAAACATACGGCGACTGGAGAGATGACTTCTTGAGAGATGGTTACGTTGTTATTAAGAATGCCATCCCATCTGACGATGCTTTGAATTACAGAAAGCGTATCTTTGATTGGCTTAAGTCCATCAACCCCGAGATTGATGAAAACGACAGATCAACTTGGAAATTAGAAAACCTACCAAAGGGCACTGCCATTGGCTCTTTCTATCAATATTGTGTCTCTCATGAGAAGTTCTTCTGGGACATTAGACAAGAGAAGGGATTCAGAGACCAGTTTGCTAAAATCTGGGGTACTGACGAGTTGCTAGTCAGTTTCGATGCTATCAATGTCTCCTTCCCAGGCTTGGAAAATCCGGACTTGATGCTAAAGCCATGGCCTCATGTCGATCAATCTCCCTTCAGATCTGGCCTTTCTTGCGTCCAAGGTATCGCACAGCTTTCCCATTCTGGTCTCAAAGAAGGTTCCTTAATAGTTTACAAAAATTCACAAAGATACTTGAAACAATTCTTCGAAGAGGTTCTAGGTGTTGAGAACTGGACTTCCAAGGATAATGTCAGACTAGAGCTTGATGATTTGAAATGGTTTGAAGAACGTGGCTGTGAGAAATTGAAAGTTGAAGCTGAACCTGGTGACTTGATCGTTTGGGACTCAAGAACCGTTCATTGGGGTGCCCAACCTGACGACGATAGTGATATTATTAGAACGATTGCTTATATTTCATACTCTCCAGCTTCATTCGCCACTGAGGACTCTCTAGCCAAGAAAAAGGATGCTTTTGAACACTGGTCAGGCACCTCTCATTGGGCTCATGATAACATTTATACCAGAATAAATACAGTGACATTAGAAAATGGTGAAAGAGATCCAAAAGACATTGGTGAGCCAAGAGAAAAGCCGGATTTAGGAGACGATGATCTTTTAAAATTAGCCGGTGTCAAGCGCTACTAAATTGACATTTAGTTTTGATCCCCGGATTGATTAACTAGTTAGTTTTGATTTATACACTTCTTTCTTTATTTAGTTATCGAAAGGCGTTTAGCTAGATGTGCCTCTAAAGTTGTATATCCATCTCTTGGCTTCTCGTATTAAGTGTCTTAGAACATTCTAAAAAGAGGGAAGTCCATTTGATCTCTGTATCTTTTTCTGTAATAGCAAAATTTCAGCGCTACATGATATAAGCTGCCAAAGAATCCACAAATATCACTCTCAGTATTGATTTCTAATGGATGTAAAACCTCTTTGATCCCCCTTCCCTTTGTGAAATATTGTCCATAGTTTTTCCACCTCCTTTTGCAGTTCAATATGGAGTTATAGCGCTAGCGATTGGAACAAGTTGAAATTAGCAGGTTGATCTGCCCATTGCCAGGCCAACTAACTTGAATTCATGTAAATTATTCAACCTTATTGCAAATCATCCAACATTCAATACTATGGTTGATAATATTCTGTTTAAAGATCTATGTATAACAATAATATAAGGTTAGATTGATGAATATTTAGTCAGCGCTTTCCAAAAATTCTGCACTTCAAGGTTTACCGATGGAAATGCCGCGGTAGTATAACCTCAATATTATTAGCCTTCACTGGGCTCGAGGTAAGTTGTAAATCTTGTGGTGTATTGAGATAATCAAACCCTGATTCAATTGTTCAGAAGAGTTTTATCACCGACTATGACGGCGCCATCATATATATATATATATATATATATATATATTAGGTAAGGAAGTTCTTGATAGTGCAAAATTGAGCCAAAGGTACTGGTACAGTTTTCAACCGTATTCACCCAGAGAACCAACCCATATCAATTTCAGTACGTTAGTTTTCAGATTATGTGGCGATACATTGAAGAGCTAGCCCCCGTGTTTGCCCTGTAGCTATGTCTGCGAGATATTGGGGAACTGTAGTGGTCGCTGGGGAGCTGGAAGTTCATTCTTTCCTACTGTTGTTTCAGAAGAAGGAGAGCTAGTATGCTTGAATGAAGAGCATCAGCGATATGTGGATTTCCATTTGTTAATAAGTTTTTTCTTCTCTCTGGACTCCTTAGACTTGTGAAGTACATGCTGGGATGACTCAAAGCGCGAACCTTTCCAAATTGTGGAGCAAAAAATGTGCACATCTGAAACTTTAAGAGCAACTGCTCAACAAAATTGGGCTTTCATTTTTGAAGGTGCATCAGGTTTCGGACCTCTCTGGGAACAACCAATGCGGAGGGAAGGGAAGCTGACAACAGAAAGTAGATATTCCTCTCCCCTTTAGACAAAATCTTCAGGGCAACAGTGAAGTTACCTCGAAAGAGTAGCATCGTATTATCGAACGATGGCATCACTTTTCTCCTCCCAATCTGTGGGGTTTCGATTTTGTTCCCAGCTAGGGGGCGGTGACACTGAGAGGTTTATTCTTGTTTCGGCGAGCTGGGGGAGGTGAACGGGGGAGATGCAAACGGCGAGGCGGACCTTGGGAGCTGAGCAGAGCGGATGATGACGGTGAGGAAAGTCGGGGGCGGTGAGCTGGAGAGTTTTGCCCAGTGAGGTGATACGACCCTTGGAGTCAACGAGCGATCGGGGGGCGTGTCCTTGTGACGTGTGCCTTGTGAGGTTGCCCATGGTGAGTGGAGCCGGGGGATGTTGCCAGTGGGGACACAAGCTTGGGTCAACGAGCGATCGGGGGACTAGTCTTAGGACCTGTCCACCGTGAGGTTGTCCAGGGGCGTTAGCCAGTGGTGATATCCTTTACGACCTTGGAGTCAACGAGCGATCGGGGGGCGTGTCCTTGTGACGTGTGCCTTGTGAG
>JAKTWU010000288.1:0-33710 GCA_030582435.1 Taiozyma onychis
TTTGACAACTACCCATTCAATACTTGACAATGGCTCAAACATCCACACAACCAAAGACCCTTTACGACAAGGTCTTTGAAGACCATATTGTCCACAAGGATGATTCTGGCTCTTACTTATTATATATCGATAGACATTTAGTCCATGAAGTCACATCTCCACAAGCTTTCGAAGGTCTAGCCAATACCGGTAGACAAGTCAGAAGAAAGGATTGTACTTTAGCCACTGTTGATCACAATATCCCAACTGAATCAAGAGCCGACTTCCAATCCACTGAAACCTTTATCAAACAACAAGATTCCAGACTTCAAGTTCAAACTCTAGAACAAAACGTTAAGGACTTCGACATCACTTTCTTCGGTCTGACCGATGACAGACAGGGTATTGTCCATATCATCGGTCCTGAACAAGGTTTCACATTACCTGGTACCACAGTCGTCTGTGGTGATTCACATACTTCTACCCATGGTGCCTTTGGTGCCCTAGCTTTCGGTATTGGTACTTCTGAAGTTGAACACGTTTTAGCCACTCAAACTGTTATTCAAGCCAAATCCAAGAACATGAGGATCTTCATTGATGGTGATTTATCCCCAGGTATCACCTCAAAGGATTTAGTCCTACATGTCATTGGTGTCATTGGTACTGCTGGTGGTACTGGTTCTGTCATTGAATTCGCTGGTAAGGCCATTGAAAAGCTGTCAATGGAAGCTAGAATGTCCATTTGTAACATGGCAATTGAAGCTGGTGCTAGAGCCGGTATGATCAAACCAGATCAAACCACTTTTGACTACATCAAGGGTCGTCCATTAGCTCCAAAGGGTGCTGAATTTGAAAAAGCTGTTGCCTACTGGAAGACTCTTCATAGTGATGAAGGTGCTCATTTCGATTATGATATCACTATCAAGGCCTCAGATATTGTCCCAACCATCACCTGGGGTACTTCTCCTCAAGATGCTCTACCAATCACTGGTAAAGTCCCAGATCCAGCTAATGTTGATGATCCAATCAAGAAGTCTGGTATGGAAAGAGCCCTCAAATACATGGGTCTAACGCCAAATGTTCCATTCAAAGAAATTCCAGTTGACAAAGTCTTTATCGGTTCTTGCACAAACGCCCGTATTGAAGATTTAAGAGCTGCTGCTAGAGTTGTGAAGGGTAAGAAGAAGGCTGCCAATGTTAAGCGTTGTTTAGTCGTTCCAGGCTCTGGTCTAGTTAGAAAACAAGCTGAAAGAGAAGGTCTTCATAAGATCTTCCAAGCCGCTGACTTTGAATGGAGAGAAGCTGGTTGTTCCATGTGTTTAGGTATGAACCCAGACATCTTGGATCCAGAAGAACGTTGTGCCTCTACTTCGAACAGAAACTTCGAAGGCCGTCAAGGTGCTCTTTCAAGAACTCATTTAATGTCTCCAGCTATGGCTGCTGCTGCCGGTATCACTGGTTACTTCACTGATATCAGAGAATACCAATATGTTGAAACTGATGAACCAAAGATCACCATTGAACAAGAGGAAGAAGACAAGGCTTTACAAGATGCTGTTTACGAACATGAAAAGCAACCTTTAGACGCTGGTAATACTTCTGAAGAAGAAATTAACGATGAAGTCAACGATATCCCACCTGCTGAAAAAGTAGCTAAGGAAACTCCTGTTAAAGGGTCCACTACTGGTGGTTCTGCCGCTAACGCCTTCACCACTTTGACCGCCATCACAGCTCCATTAGACAGAGCTAATGTCGATACTGATGCCATCATTCCAAAGCAATTCTTAAAGACCATCAAGAGAACTGGACTAAAGGCTGGTTTATTCTATGAATCAAGATTTGTCAAAGGTGACGATGGTAAAGACGTTGAAACTGACTTTGTCTTGAATGTCGAACCATACAGAAACGCCAAGATCCTGTTAGTGACTGGTGATAACTTTGGTTGTGGTTCTTCAAGAGAACACGCTCCATGGGCCCTAAAAGATTTCGGTATTCAATCCATCATTGCTCCTTCATTCGGTGATATTTTCTACAACAACTCTTTCAAGAATTTCTTATTACCGATCAGAATACCACAAGAAGTCATCTTAGAGAAACTATACCCACTAGCTAAGGCTGGTAAGGAACTAACCATTGACTTACCAAACCAGCAAATTCAAGGTCCAGATGGTGAAGTCCTAGTTGACAGCTTTGCCGTTGAAGAATTCAGAAAGCACTGTTTAGTCAATGGTCTAGATGATATCGGTTTGACTTTACAAAAGGAAGAATACATCAAAAAGTACGAAGAAATGAGAAGAGATAGATTCTCCTTCTTAGAAGGTGGTTCCAAATTGATCCAACCTATCAAAGGTACCAAGAAGTCTAAGTTTGGTGTTAGAGCTCAAGAATGGTGATTGAATTTTCATTTCTTTTGTGATTAGTATTGTTGAAGCATCTTATTTATTTCTATTTATGGTTCTATTCCTTGAGGGTGACTCCTGGGTTCGTTTTGGACCTCTTCTTGGATGATGATCGCTTGTTTTGTCGTTGGCGGTTTAATACTTCTTTGTATAATAGTGACAACACCTAATTAGAGCATTATTTTAAAGAAGTCTGTAGTTATTACTGATCAGTATAATTTATATCCAGTTGAACCCACTCTCGCTTTTGCACCATGTTTTGTGATCTGTATTATGCCAACTGAGCAATCTAAACACCCTGCTAATCTGAGTCTGGATATTGGCTTCGCTATGGTTGGTCCGGTCCAGCTGGTGAGATACTGGAAGGCTTCAAGGGACACACGTACGACTTGCTCATTGGTAGAATTGCAGGATTTATGAAAGTGATATTATAAGTTGCCTAATCCTGCAGTGGTATTCGATCAGCACCATCCCTCGACACTACCTTGTAAGGTCAAAGATCCCAGAAGGGCCATTATTCCAGTTTGTCACCATGCTTTTTTTCAGAGTTACCATATTGATACCGCCTTCTCTAACAAAGCTTGAATGTTTCACCATACAACAAATAAATTGCTAACTCCACTCCTATCTTATATTATAACTCAATTAATAGATGAGTTGTACCTCTAATAGTATATGTTATTGGTGCTTGCTACCTGATCCGAATGATTTTTGTTTGTTCCATCTGCTCAAAATGCGTTTCAATAATTGAAAAAATCAATGCATAAAACTAAAACAATACAGGAAAATCGTAGTCAGTTTTTCCTTGTTTTGGAAATGTCTCCATGATGAGATCGGATAACAGATCTTCTGAGTCAGGACTTGGCGTTCTACCGACTAATTTGTTACCTCAGAGCGCAAAAATGCTGATTTTTGGCCCTCGATGTCTTACATTCTGGCTGACACCGAGTTGTAAAAGTTTAAAATCCGGTCCCTTGGCCTAGTTGGTTAAGGCGTGGTGCTAATAACGCCAAGATCAGCAGTTCGATCCTGCTAGGGACCAATGTTTTTTGTTTCGAGAGAAAAATTCCGGTCAATCTTTTTTACATGCCATTCTGTTCTTGGTACTTCGACCACACTTCCTGTTAGCCTACAGTCATCTTTAACGTCAGATCGGTGGCTGTTGTTAGTTTTCAGAGCATATTTCTGATGCGACATTCTCAGGGTCTGATAAAAATTCGCGGTGATTTAATTTTTTCGCGTTGATTTCCACGGTTACCATGGTGAAATTCAAAACAAGTTGAAATTTTCCTTTTAGTACTCTCCCCCCGTGCTGAAAACATATAAACAATCGATCTGCTCGGCCCTTCCATTCGTTTACTCCTCTAGCTGCTGCCAGAAAGTCGCTTCCTTTCGATAACACCGTGCTTATTCAATACTTGCAGACTTTCCTAATTTTATCGAACCTCAAATCTGATATTTTGAGTCGTTTACAATATGAAAGGGTTCTATTCCTTATTATGCCTGTTCTTGTCCTTTAGTGTGACACACGCTATACTGCCACTGACTGTCAAGGGTCACCGATTCATCCAGTTGAACTCTGACCACAACGTCCAAGGTGAAGCCTTCTTCTTGAAGGGTATCGACTACTTGCCTGGTGGTTCCTCAGGTTTTGACTCTGCTTCGAACAAAGATGCTCTTTCTGATGCTGATATCTGTTACAGAGATGCATACGTCTTTCAACAACTCGGTATCAACACTGTGAGAATCTACTCCTTAAACCCAGACTTGGATCATGATGAATGTGTCACTATCTTCAACAACGCCGGTATCTACTTATTATTGGATGTCAACTCTGGTGAATACGGCTCCAACTTGAACAGAGACGACCCACAGGGTACTTACAACGCCCAATACCTGGGTAGAGTCTTTAGATTTATTGAGGCTTTCAAAAACTATCCAAATGTCCTAGGTTTCCTATCTGGTAACGAAGTGATCAATGACCAAAAGGATTACGCTGAAACTACTCCAAAATATATTAGAGCCATTCAAAGAGATATGAAGCAATACATCGCGAAGCATTCTAATAGAACTATCCCTGTTGGTTACTCTGCTGCTGATGGTGTCGACTTGAGAAGAGCCACCTTAGAATACTTACAATGTCAAATCGATGGTGAGGACTCGGACGAGGATTCAACTTCTGATTTCTTCGGTTTGAACTCATATCAGTGGTGTTCAGGTAGTACTTGGGTCACTTCCGGTTATGATGACTTGAACAAGACCTTGGCTAACACCACAATCCCATTATTATTCTCCGAATTCGGTTGTAATACCGTTAGACCAAGAACTTTTGAAGAAATTTCTGAGGGTTTATTCGGTGGTTTAGTTAACACTTTCTCAGGTGGTTTAGTTTATGAATATTCTGAAGAACCATCCCAATACGGTGTTGTTGAAATTGAAAGTGATGGTTCCATCAAGTATTTGGATGATTTTGCCAACTTGAAAGGTCAATACGAAAACTCCACTGTTCCAACAATATTGGAAGGTGATGTCACGACTTCCAGCAAGCCAACTTGTGACTCGGATAGAATCACTGCTATTTATTCTGAATTCGGTGCTGACTTTGACATCCCTGAACAACCATCTGAAATCGCCAGTTTGATTCAAAGTGGTGTCAATGCTACTAATGTCGGTAAATTGATTAATGATTTACAGTCCAAGAAATCCACATTCTCCATCGAAGACGCTGACGGTAATACGGTAGACTCACCAACTGTCGTTTTCAAATCTGAAGATGAAATTAATAGTCAAAGTAACGTTCCTACTTCAACTGCCTCAAATGTCTCAAAATCTGCTCCATCTTCTTCTGCCACTGCTTCTTCTGGTTCTTCCTCAAGTTCTAAAGGCGATGCTGTTGCCTTTGCTGCTCCATCCTACTCTGCTGTTGGTTTGCTAATGGCTGTGTTGGGTTACTTGGTCTAAGTTATCATTTGACCTAATGCGTTTCACTTTATTTATAATACCCTTTAGAACTTCGATACCATCTTTTGATTTACCTCTTTTTTAAATATACACTTTTTTGATGGACCTTAAAAGATATTAGAACACATAGCTACGCTTGGTCAAATAAAGGTCAGATAAAGGTGACACAGTCACCATGAATATGACGGTCTAATCCCAAGTTTATATAAATATGATAAGATGACAATGATTAATTACTCTAAGTCATTTTGGCAGCTTCCTCCTCAGCCTTCTTCTTTTTCGCCAGCTCTCCAGCTCTTTTGGCACTCTTCTCTTTAATCAGCTTCTCCGTCTGTGCAAAGACTTTGAAACTCACAGGAACATTCTTCCATTCATCATCCTCTTCCTCCGAAGCAAGAGACGTCGCTTGTCTTGTGATGTTCTGAGCTCCTGGTGTACCTTTCGTTGGGAAATAAGAGGCAGTGGTGATCTTTTTGGCCCTGTCAAGCCTTCTCTTTTGAGACCTTAGCTCTTGAGGGACGTTCTTCACATCCAACTTCACCAGAGGAGGGTCAAAATAAGCAGGCCAGTGTTCGTCTGTGTCTTTGATGGCCTTAATCGCATGGTTTCTCTTATGTCTCCAATCTTTGATATCGTCATTGTACTGCTCCCATACACAGTTCACACACCCTGACATGCAACAATTGTCAGGCTCCTCGGGTCTACTGGGCACAGTGACACCAGCAATGATAGCAGGGGCACCCACCTCCCTACGAGATGAGGCGACTCTCTCACCACCAGCCAGACGGCCACCAAACACGTTCTTCATGCGCTCTTCCGCAGTGCCCTCAATCTTATGGTTTGTTTCGAACGCCATAGGCTGTTTATATTTGTCATTTGAGACTTGTTGTGATGATTGTAGGAGATCTGGAGAAGTGTTAGTCGTCTTTGGATTCTTAGGGGAAATGCACTGGAGGGTTTTACTTTTTGATACACTGAATGCTCTGCTATTCAGCAAAGCCAATGCTTTGTTTGCCTTAGATATCAGCATGTTGTGGGATCAGTCTTTTATGATGGCGTTTTTGGCCTGTTTCGTTGTTCTGAGAAGTTGTTTCTCAAGTTGTTTTGGTGATTGTGTTTTTTTTTTCTTTTTTCAATAAAAGTTCGGATCTTCTCCGGGGTTCGGACATTGGTAATGTGGCCGAGATTACATAATCACTGGCCGATGCTATGATCAATGTATCAATCAGTGGCGAACAATCTACATCGAAAAACCTGAGGAAAGTTGTTAAGGCTCATAGAATTCAGATTTAACTGGTGGCTTTAGCATCAACACAACACATGGATTTATATAAGCTCTAAGCTCTATTGCAACCACACTCCTTGAATCAACATCAAAGTATAGTCATTTTTACACAATATATGAAAGCGGAGCAATCAAAAATGCCTGAGGCATAACTCAAAACCAATATTGAGAACATTGGTGTTTAGGTCTTCAGTTATGCTGACAAATCTTGAAGTACTCATCAACATTCGCAGACTTCATGATGGTTTCGCTGAGACTGGGAGGTTAACCAGTTGATTATATAAACATGAATATTTTTTTCTTCTGGTTTGATCCAATACACACATTCAGGACACAAAGAAATGGGCTTTATAACGCCAGGCAAAACTCACAGACGGAAAAGAGGTCCCCCATCCAAGGAGGATCTCCAGCGGAGGAAAAAATCCAAGGTGAAAGAAGAACAGTACCCAGCTTATAATGCCATTTCGAGTAGATCTATGTCAAGACCACCTTCTCTTGAGCCAGAAACACCACCCGTTGACGAAGAATTTGAAGATTGGAGTCATTTCCAGTCATTGTCGATACTGGAGAAATTACCTACTGAGATTCTTCATGAAGTCTTCTTGCTCTCCGGTATCAGTAATCTGCCGTTTGTTAACAAATTAATATATCATCGTTTGACACCTTCAAATTCGCTCAGATACAAAATGTTGAAGCTTAACTATTTACATGATTTGAATAAGCACATTGAGGATAAAGAAGCAGCAGCGAATGAATGGAAAACGAGGTTTGCTTTGGATAGAGCTGTACTGGATTACAGATTTGTCAATTCAAAAGTGTTGTCGCATTTGAAGTTTGATATCGTGCTGCCCTTACCTGCCATCAATGCTGAGTCCAAGAATAGACTGATCTTGTTCTATGATAACTTGAACAAGAAGCTCATAGATACCTTGAATAGAGCCGATGCTGATCCTGAGACTATTGCTAATGAAATATCAAGAATGACCAGGGAAAGACTTGCTATGGACGTTCTTGGTGATGACGAATTGTCTGATCTCCCCACTGAAGACTTCCAGGACTTTACAGAAATGTTCTACTATGGTCCCTTCGATGATGAACGGTTGAAAATCCTGGAAGAATTGCATGCTAGAAAGATGAGGTTTATTGATAGTGATGCTGCCCTATCGCACGCTATTCGAGAAGGTTATGATATTGACACTTTAGACAGACTTCTTCAATTAACAGAAACCAGTAAACTGATGACCTCAGGGCCACTGATTGAAGCCTTCAAAACAGACAGCATGGAGCTCTCACAATGGTGTTTTGAAAATTTTAACAATCAAGAGCTTATCAATGACGATGCACTATGGATATATGTTTCCAATACTAGAAATATCAACTTCATGCATTTCCTACAGGAAAGAGGCGGGACCCCGAGTCATGATGTCTTGCGACTCATGAACTCCATGCATTTATATATCTGATGAATAATGAACTAGATTGATATCGTAGTATGTATTAAACATTCATTTTTTAATGGCAACACTGAATCAAAAGATCAAAAGAACTGAATAGAGTAAACGAAAAGGATCAAATAAGGCGAAACAAAAAGAAAAAAAAAAGAAATACAAGAAGAAACACTTGAGATCGTCTATTGATAGTATTGTTGTTGCTGAGGTGGAGGAGGAGCTTGTTGGTATTGTTGTTGTGGAGGTGGGACAGAGTGTTGTTGAGGTGGTTGGTTATCCAAAACCGGGTTAATGTTATGATATTCGTTGAACCAAGGGTGTTGAAGAGCTTGCGCAGCGGAGATTCTATTTTCTGGTTTCATCTGTAATAAACTAGATAATAAGTTCAATGCTAGTGGATCTATGTTAGGAATTATGGTTCTTAAATCTTGTGGGATGAACATGTTGAAATTTGGTCTGTAGTTTGGGAGTTGAGAAACACCAGGCCATGTTCTTTCATTAGGTGTCCCCATTATTCTAAAGATCTTCATCAATTGGTCATCGTTCGAACCACCTGGGAACAAAGGTCTACCGAGGAACATTTCAGCCAAGATACAACCAGCAGACCACATATCAATAGATGTGGAGTAATTTCTTGAACCCATTAGTACATCAGGAGCTCTGTACCATAGTGTGACAACCTCATTGGAGAATGTGTTCACTGGGATACCAAAGGCTCTTGCAAGACCGAAATCACCAATCTTCAATTCGCCTTTAGCATTGGTTAACAAGTTTTGTGGTTTTAAATCTCTATGTAGCACTCTATTTTGATGGCAGAAATTGATCCCTTGCAACAATTGATACATGAAAGATTTGACCAGCTGTGGCTCCAGGGCACCGTTGTTACCGTTTGTGTCCATATATTTCTTCAAGTCCTTCTCCAGGTATTCAAAGACCAATGTTAACTTGTTTTCGTAATGGATGACATCGTACAGATTGATGATATTTGGGTGCTTCAAATCCTTCATAAGGGAGATCTCCCTAATGGCAGTAGACGGAGTACCTTCCTCGGAGTCCAAATTAATCTCCTTCAGGGCCACCAAAGCACCAGTGGTTCTGTTACGTCCTTTATAAACGGTCGCATAGGTACCTTCCCCTAGCTTTTCAAGTTGTTGAAATCTATGGGATTTTGGTTAGTTTTGGCCTGGCAAAAAGAGAGTAGATACAGAAGTTGATCTGCACTTCAACATACTGTGACGCTTGTGATGACATCGCTTCACACGGGTGGATATATGACAGGAAAGCAACAAGACCAGTCACTCTTCCAGTTTGAGCACAGACCCGCACACGGGGTTTTCCACCAAAAAAATCATCACCAACCATCCGCGAACTCGTTCGACAAAACGAAAGAGGGAATACAGGTTAAAAAGGTGAAAAACTTTTAGTTAATACCGACCGTTCTGACACCTTTGTTCTCGGAGCACATGACGACTGCGGACAAGAAAAACGACATTTCCTCCGTGGAGAGCCTTCTGGGACAAGACTCTGTCCTGGGGTCTTCCTGGGTCGCCGTTTTTGAGGCCGAAGTGGGCTTCGAATCGGAGCACTTTGAGACTGCAATGCAGAACCTAATCAAACAGCCAAATATCAATTCCACGGTGATCTTGAGAGCTGATATCCTTGTGGAGGATAAATTCTTGTATTCTGAAGACGGGAATGAGGAAAAGACGCATTTTGAGAGTGAGCTTGCCCAGCACAAGCCAGATATACCTACAAGTTCTGACGATGAGGTGATACTGGAAAAGAACCTAGATGATGTCGAAGTGAAGAAAGTCCCGTTAACACCTGAAACAAGACCAAAAGTTGAAATCGTTAGAAGAATTGTCCCTAGAAATCCTTTCAAAGATTGTATCATCAACCAAACTTGCTCCATTCTGTCATTGAAAATCGACTCCGATGAGTATGACTCAACTCTGGTGCTGTACTACCCACATATCGAAAACGTTCAAGACTGTCCATACTACCTGCCTTCCGCTCAGGCAGTTGGTATCCTACTAAGCAAAGGTAAGATATCCGTGCACTATATCCCTTTCAACTACAAAGAGCCAAATGTTATCTCAGATTTCCAAAAGCTTGACACATCTAACCGTGATGTGAGAATCGCATTCAGATTATTGCAGACGGCGAAGAAACATTCCACTGGGGTCATGGACGGCTATCAAAAGAGAGTCCAGCATGATATGGTCGTCTCTAAAGTCGCCTTCCAAGATCGTTACATCGCTTTGAAGAAGAAATATTCCAAGCAACTGGTGGACAATTGGGTTGAATCCACTGATCCAAGAAAGCATGTCTTCGAAGATATCGCCATCGCAGCTTTCTTAATCGAGCTCTGGAGCAAGATCTACAAGGACAAAAGGGATTTTGAGTTCAGTGATTTGGGATGTGGGAACGGTGTGTTAGTGAACATTTTACTATCGGAAGGTTACAAAGGTGTTGGTATCGATGCTAGGGCAAGAAAATCATGGAAAACATACTCAAGTAGTGTGCAATCGAGATTGAAAGAGCAAGTGATCATTCCATCCATCTTGCTAAAGCCTCACCCGGCAGTCCAAAAGATGGCTCCTCATTTAATTGATAATGGGAGAGTTTTCCAAGTGCCCATCGGTGGGCCTGCTGAGAACCCGTTAATGGGGTTCTGTACTTCTGGAGCATTGTTAAACTCTCCGATGGTAAACACTGCTCAATTCCCAAAGAATACATTCATCATTGGTAATCATTCTGATGAATTGACCTGTTGGATCCCATTATTTGGTTATCCATTCTTGGTGATCCCATGTTGTTCTCATGCTTTATCAGGAGCAAGAGTGAGATATCCAGCTCAAAAGTCAGGTGCCGTCTCCACGTACGCTGCTCTAGTGGATCACGTCGAGGAAATATCCAAGAAGGCTGGCTGGAAAGTTGAGAGAGAAATGCTGAGAATCCCAAGCACGAGAAACGCTGCCATCATTGGTTACGAGAGGGACAATATCAATGTTAATATCCAAACTATTTATGACATTCTAGCAATGGAGGGTGGCGCTGAAGGTTGGGTGGAGAGCACAATGGCCCTGAGCAAGAGAGCCCCTCGTACACATTGATGCTATTGTGTGTGGTACGGTGTTTAATGATCTATAATACGATAACGACTTCACTATAATAATATTTAATGTACATTTTTGTTGTCATAAATGCAAGTCTATTTACCTTTTCTTTGTTGTTTTCTCTTACGTTTCATACCAATCAACTTCTTGGTATCTTCATCCAAACCTGATTTTGTTGGAGGAGCTTCTGACTTGTCGCCTTTCTTTTTACCAACGTGGGCACCTTTGTTCAAATTACCTTTATTCTTTTGTGGTTTCTTCTTACTGCCCTTTTTATCAAGTTTTTGTTTCTTGTTAGCAGGTTTGGAGGAGTCTTCTTCCTCTTCAGACAATTCTTCTTCTTCTTCATCGCTTTCATCACCAGCTTCAGCGGCTCTCTTCTTTTTCTTTAAAACTTCAGCTTCCTTTCTAGCATTTTCAACCTTTTCACGTCTTCTCTTGACAATGTTGGCGTGTTCAATAGCGAATTCAACGACTAGCTTTCTTTTGTTCAAACCTTCAATGGAAGCATATTTCTTTTCTTCTTCAGTTAAACCTTCGTAGATCTCTTCTGGAGTGATTTCATGGGCATTCAACCATCTTAGACCCTGTAGTGCAGATTTGTGGTCCCTGAATTCCAAGAAACCATAACCTCTACTTCTACCAGCGTCACCGGAGCCCTTAACTTCCATGATGATCTTAGCTTGTCTCACAACACCTTGTTTCTTTGATCTCTTTGATTCTTCTTCACCGACTAACCACCTTTGTTTTTCATAGGCAGATCTGTTCAGTTCTTCTTTGGATAATGGCTGTCTCTTTTGTTGTTTCACTTCAGTGGCGAATTGGACAACAGCTCTACGACCTAAAGCCTTCAAAGCCTTAGCATTCATGGCTCTTGGCAGGTTTCTGATCGCCAATCTGGTCAATGATAGATGCAATGAAGGGTTTTTGTTCAAATGTTGGACTCTTAATTTGTATGATTTTTCTCTTAGCTCTAAATCAGAGGCAGTTAACACAGCAGCCAATTTCGAGTTAGCGGTGATTCTACCTTCATTCAGCAAGTACATGTTACGCTTGTCCTTTTCACCTGGGGCTTTACCTAGCAATTCACTTCTCTTCAGGGCATTCTTCTCTGTCAATCTTGCAGCTGATTGTCTGTCCACAGCAGGGGAGATGGACAAAATACGACCTTCAAAGACATATTCTGGGGCGACATCATCCGAAATCAAAACAGAGGTGGTAGAGCTGTCTGGGGCACCTTTTAGACATTTTTGGTAAGAATCTTCGTCGTGGAAAGCGACAAAGGCTGTACCTCTTGCTAAACCTGTTTCCTTATCAATGACAGGTAATGCGTACTTAACAGGACCAAATTTGGAGAAATGCTCCTTTAGATTGTCTTCATCAGTGTCATATGGAATGTTACGGATGAAAATGGAATAACTTTCCCGTTTGTTCTTCTTTACTCTTGGTTGTTCTTCCTCATCTTCACTCACTTCTTCATCACTTTCTAATTCGACATCGCTGTCATCTTCACCTTCAGCAACGTCAGCATCGTCACTGTCTTGGTCTTCGACATTTTCAACTTCTTCTTCATCTTCATCTTCATCATCAGAAGCATCTTCTTCTTCGGATTCACTTTCAGATTCTTCTTCATGGTCTTCCTTGTATTGTAACCATTTAGACTTTTCCAAGGCATAATCGACAGCGACTTCTCTACCAGCGATTTTCAAGCCAGCAGAACCCTTAATGGCATTTTCGGCACTTGAGTTCTTCTTCATGGTGACAAACCCAAACCCACTCATCTTACCACCGCCTTTTCTTGGAATGATTGCATCAGAGACAGCACCATATTTGGTGAATATCTTCTTTAGCTCTTCTGGGTCACGAACGGACCATGGCAAGTTTCTAATGATCAGTCTAGCTCTTCGCTTTTCGATGGCTTCCTTTTCTGGTCTTGGGGCGTCTCTGGTGTCTCTATCTTTACGATCTCTTCTCTTTGCAATGTCAACTCTTAATAGTCTTCCACTCAACTTTGTCTTCTTAGCTTGTTCCAAGGCAGCTTTAGTGTCTTCATCCAATGAGAAACTGACAAAACCAAACCCTCTGGAGTTCTTCTCAGCATCAGTGACCACAACAGCGTGCTTGACAGGACTGAACTCCGAAAAGAAGTCAGACAACTGATCAGAAGTCACATCGAATGGGATTGAACGTACAAACAGCGTCTTCTTGTCCAGGTTTTCCTCGTTATTTTGGGTGCCCTTGGCACCACGCTTCACTATTCCAGATCTGTCTTCGTCGCTCATTCTCTTAGTTTAGAAACAACACGGTCTTATCAGGTTTATATGCCACTTTTGAATCTTTTCTAGTATCAAAATTTTTTTTATGTTTATGCGATGAGGTTACCCTCTGAAATATTTTTTTTATCTCCGCGAATTCGCAGATGATTTGACACTTTCTTGTATTGCACAGTCTATAACAACACAAGAACATATAAACAAACACGAACAATGTCCGACAACGAGCTGAGGCCGCCGATGCCGCAGAGGCCTCAGTCATTGGACAGGAAACAGTCGCTCTCGCAGCTCACAATCGGCTCCTCGCGCAGCCTCCACAGTCTGAAGCTCTCAGAACTCCAAGCCCAACCCACAACAGAGGTCACCCTAGAGAGCATTGGCCAGGCACTGCCTAATAACGACAACGCAAGCATCTACAGCAAGCCCAGCCACTATGAGTCCCTGGCACACCACGGCCAGAGCTTCTCCGACAGCAACACGATAAGGAGCAACCCCACGCTGACCATCTACAGTGACGATGACAGTTGTGACATTGATAGCGTCACTGGTGCCACAGACAGAGATTTCACCCATAGATTGGGTGACCTGATAAGTCAGAGTGACTCTGATATGAGAATGAGCTTCCTTGAGGATGAAGAAGAGCAGAAGTTCCTCAAAGGTGCTAAGCAGTTCTTCATATTATCCTCTGCAGGGAAGCCGATATATGCCATGAACACCGAAGACGATACGGAGGCTGATGAGAAGTTTATTGGGTACGTAGGGATCCTGCAGACCATTGTTAGTTCTTTCTTGCTTGACGGTTCAAAGTTGAAATCATTTGTTGCGGGTCCAACGAGGTTTACAATCTTGAATCAATCACCCGTCATCCTTGTCGCTGTTTCCAAACTTCATGAGACTGAAAATGAACTATTGAATCAGCTTGACCTCTTGCACAGTTTCCTACTATCCACATTGAGTAAGCCACACATTGTCAGGTCGTTCCAAAACAAAGAAGGGTTTGATCTAAGAAAGCATTTGGGAAGAGCTGACTGGTCAGGGTTGGACCTATTGTGTAATGAGATCACCAATTTCAATGCTGGCATTTTGGTTGGTGCCCTACAGAGTATTAGATTGAGAAAATCTACAAGGGAGAAGATCAACAGCGTGCTTTTAAAAAACAAACATAAGGACTTGCTATATGGAATACTTGTTGCTCCAGGTGGAAAGCTAATCAATATTCTAAGACCGAAGAATCACACACTCCATACGACAGACTTGCAGATTCTATTCTCATTAGTCTTTAATCAATCCAAGAATCGTGAAGATGAGGAATTGTGGCTTCCTATCTGCTTGCCAAAGTTCAATCCTAATGGGTTCTTATATGCATATGTCAAATTCATTCATGGTGTTGCCCTAATCTTAATGAGTGCTGATAAGAATGCATTCTTTGAGATGAAAGAAGTATCAGAGAATGTCATCAAAGGCCTAGAGAAACGTCAACTATTCAATAGAATCCAAGAATCTATGGAAATAGGGCTTTCCACAGTTGATATCCCTGCTCCATTGGTGTATCACTTTGTCTACAAATCCAAACGTCATTTACAATACGTCATGCCAACATACACAAACATTAAGAACCTACAAAGATACTATGTTAAACTCCACTCCAGTGTTAATAGGAACAACCGTGTCAATGTGTCATACTTGAAATGGGAGAAGGATACACAGCACAGCAAGAACAATGCCATTGCAGGTCTATGCTGGGTGACACCGCATTATGAGCTTCTTTTGCTAACGGGGAGCATAACGAAGAAGGATCTATTGGTTAATAGCGCCAAGAGCATTGTGAACTGGTGTCGCAAGTATGAAGAACGGCTGTTTGTCTGCGAAGGTGCCACTTTCTAATGCATACCTTAACGAACTTGACTACTTAATTTGTGTAGCTGGTAGTGAGCTCGTCTCCAATGGCTACCCAGAAGCTCAAAATGCTACAGCATCTCCAGTTAGACTGTAGCTCTCAACTAAACATATCGATTTAAACCAATTAGCAATTGGCATTATTGATTCTTGTGCGGCCAATCTGAATAACGGAGAATTCTTGAAGATATAGTATCGCGAACTTGTACTATATAGCACTTTATACTGGTACAGATCAGTTAAACACTGAAGCCAAAGCTCGAACAGATAAGCAAACCACGCCAAACCGCCAGCAAAATGTCGGAAGCTGGCAACCTGTCGCGTAAGCGAAGCACTTCCACGCTGGCACAAACTATCAGCTTCACTCATACTCGCCAGAACAACCCGAAAACAGCCGAAGATGAATCTACCATGAAGTCTCCGATGACAGGCACGTTCTCCAACAACAACACCAGAAGCGCCTCCTCTCCCTTCGCATACTTCCATCGCAATGGTTCCAACTCTACGCTGCACTCCATTTCACATACGCTGTCAAATGTGGGCTTCAATTCGATCACGCCGATAGACACCTCTGCTTCTACACTCACAAATAGTTCCTCGTCACAGCCTAATGTTCCTAGTCCATTAAGTCCTGCTGCAACAAAGAAGGACAATGCCCTGTCAAGGGCCAAGTTGTTTGCAAAGACAAAGACCAAGGAACTCACTAGAACCAACACGCGATCCAAGTCTGATGCTGATAGAACTCATCACAAATTTCTGAAGAAAGGTAGTCATAATGGTCTGTCATCTTCATCCTCAAATTCAAAGCTGGAGACAGGGAGTACTCTCTACTCTTTTAACCCTTCCAATATCATGGATAATGACTCATTAGTGAAACATGTGCTCAATGAACCAAATTTGAGAAATTTGAGCTTTGAAGAGAAGGATCAAATGGCTGATAACTTATGGGCCACAATCACAAACATGGTGATACCTCTTTTTAAAAACGATACAAGGGACAAGTTGAAATTGAAAACGCCTGTCGAAGAAGTAAACAGTCTGCTAGAAGCCTATTTGAATCTAAGAATTGAGAACAACAACTCTGCTGTTTCGATCTTGAGTGAAATTCAAGAATTCTTGAGAAATGGATTAAACATCCTGGAGAATGACTTGAGTTTCAACGAAGAGATTTCACAGCTTGAAGTTTTTAGCAGAATTGCCATCACATGGGATTACTTCTATCGCAAGATCTTCCACTACTTACTAGGTATATTACTCCCATTACAACTGGAATTTGACGGACTGGGAAGAATTGTGAAAAGTTCCAGAAGCTACTGGAACGATGCATCGCAGGAAATTGGGTTATCTACCAGGAAATTGATCCTTGTATCTTTCAGAGACTTTGTTGTTCTTCCATACTTTGAAGTGGAAATCACACTACCCGAAGTGCATGGCCTGGAAAAGAGGAATTTGATCCAATGTTTCGGCCTCTTGAAGTCAATTCAATCAAACTCTTATAACCAAAAGATCGTTGAATATATCCTATTGACCCTCCAGCAAAATAGCATAACTCTACAAACGAATTAATGAAAAGAATCCCTTAACTCTATCTTTTTATGCATTGTAGTCATTTTTTGCTCACCAGGGTGTCTTGTAATCATTGGGTAACTCTTTCCCAAAGAACGGCTCCAATTGGGGATTACTCTGTATGTACCCGTGATGTCTCTTGAAGGGGTTTCTTTTGGACTTCTTGCCACTGAGGACATCTCCATTCCCCAATGGATCCCTCTCAAAGGGACCAAGGGCGAATCGAGCCTCTGATTCTTCAACGTCTTTGAAATAGGCATCTTCATCAACACCATTGATGGGTCTCAACTCAAACCCGATATATTCCACTTCACCGGTCCAGCGAAGACCAGATTTCAAATGAAGATCTTCAAATCTCCGTCTCTTGAACTCGAACCCGACAATGGTGATCTTCGATGGGTAATCACCATGTAATTCATGGAACCTAGCAAGGGAGAACAAGACGTTTTCAAACGAGTCTTTGGCAAATTCTTCCAAATTGACCCTATCCTCGACACCATCAATAGCACCCAGCTTCTTTGCCAGTTCATAGTAGCTTAGAGCCTCTGATCTTCGTCCTGCTGCTGCCTTTGTTTGGCCTCCGCTGAATAAAAGGAATGAATCCAGACGTTGTTTTAACAGTGAAAGCCCGTTGGTTATGTGCTCAATGAAGATCAAATGATCAGAACCCTCTTTTTGAAACGATTCGAGAAACCAGTCATCTAATGATTCCCCAAAGTTGGTTTGCTTCCAAATGGAGTGGCCTGGCACAATAATCAGTTCAGATGGCTTTTTGTCCATGACTTCAGTGGAAGAATGTGTGTCAAAGTGGTATATTTTCGGTGACCAAGAGAAATTAGCCTCCCTACAAGAAAAACCTATGAATAACTAATGTACATCAAACGCAATTAATAACATATAAACCCAATTATAAACCCATGAAATGAAACTAAAATCAAGGCATAAATCATTTGAAATCCTTATATGTCCATTTTTCAGTGATCTTTGGAGCATATTTTCTTCTTTTTCTGTATGGAATTCTTGATTCAATGACACCTTTACTTTGCATACTGTGCATTGTCTCGATCAATAGATTCCCCTCCGGTTTTAGGCCTCTTAGAGAATCAGTCAGCTCATCAGACAGTTTTACGTCTAGTGTATCGTCTTGAATCTTGTGTCTTGAACCTAATTTTTGTCTCTTTTGCACTTTTTCAATCTCTGTGGTACGTGTCTTGTGTTCCTTGGACTCGACTTGTTCTTGATATAATGGGATCTTCTGCAATTGTCTCAATTGTTGTTTTAGCTCCTTGAGACTGTTTTCTAACTGAACACGTTCTAGGTGTTTCGCCTGTTTGTTTCTTTGAGTCTTGGTCTTCTTCTTGTTGACCACTGGTTTGTTCAATGATAATGAAAAGGCATCTTCTGCCCTTTCTGCATCATTAGTATCCTCTTCATCCTCTTCAGCATCGTTATCACTGTCAACTTCCTCAGTGTCATCCATTGTCTCTATCAATTTTTGAAGCTTGGCCCTTTCGGCCTGGATTTCTAATCTAGCATCTTCTCTAGCTTGCTCAGTGATGTATTCTTGGTTGATCAAGCTCTTCCAACTTTCCAGAGATGGATTGTATGATTTACCAGCATTTGGAATGGCCTCTGTCTTTCTAACTTGGATAGGAGCTCTGCCCAAAGTGGTTGGTTTCTTCTTAGCCTTTGTCCATTCAGAAGAACTCAATTTCTTCAAGATCTCTGGTTTGTTAGCTTCTTTGAAATCTTCAGGTTCATCCCAAACATCATAAGCCTTGGTAGTGATCAGACCATCTTTGTCGATTTTAGCCTTTGAGGAAGAGTGTGCTAATTTATCACGACCAGCGATTTGCATTAATCTCTTGACGTCTTTCTTAGAAACTCTATCTTTCTTCTTATGAGCGTGTTCCAAACCAGGAACTTTTGATCTCTTATTCAAAATCTCGGTTGATTTCAGCACCTTAGTGGTCTTTGGCTTCAACTCTTCATCACCTTTGGTATCTACAACGAACAAGTTTTGATTCTGTAAATCATCCAAGGTTTCAACACCAAACTTGATCAGGTTTTCACGATTCTGCTCTAACCCTTCGGCCACATCGTCCAAGTCAATGTTCTTGATCCAAGCCTTCTTCCCCTTTCTGGAGGACTGCTTGTGCTGGGCAGGTCTGTTCTTTTCCATTGTGCCTGGTGTTTTTCTGTGTGGTATTTTAAGAAAGGTTATGTATGGAAGAAGAAGCTCATCTCATCTCTAAGAAAAAAAAAATTTTAATGATTTCGGCTCATAACCTTGCCTAATCGGGCTTAAACTATAGGTGATAGCGATCGCTTGTGGATTAAAACTACTATTGAACTTCTGAAAAATCATATAGTCATAAGAAATACTATTCTCTATCTACTCTATTGCGCGTGAGTGATGATTTACTGCAACTTTCAGTCATCTTTCAGTCATCTTTCTTCAGCATTCTCTCGCACTTTAGCATCAATGAAGTCAATCACAAGCTTGATCAATTGCAAGTACTCAAAGGGATCATAGGACCCGTTCAGATTGAAGTATATAGGAGTCTGGTACTTCCTCCATAGCACTTTGGAGAACTTGTACGCCAGATCTAGTAGATCCTGGCCTGCTGTCTGGTTCAATATTGTGTGATATGTGTCTTTATCCTGTCGCCAAAGTTAGTATTGATCTGAAAGCGAAACTCACCAATCACAGTGACACAGCGACTACCATTGTGATTGGATAACGGTGTGTTTCTTTATAGCACTCACTCTTCCAATTGTGTAAACATAGGCTCCCAGTGGGACATTTGCTGGAGTATCACTGATGAACACTGTGATGGGAATCTTCTTATCAAACTTCACAGGAATTGTCAGGTCAATGTAAAGCTTGTCAGTGCCGAACGGAAGTGCATCGTTGAAAGTCCGGGTGAATGACATCTCTGATTCTTTCGGTTTGCTGATCTGGTATTCATTCAGTTGATGGCGATGCGGTCATATTTCTTTATTACATAGTAATAGCCTGGTAGGGGCACTGAATGGTTATCTTACTAGAACTAGTATGTATATTGAATCAGATTCTGTCATAGTTGTCACCATCATGCTGGGCCTGTTGCTGTTTGCGATATGCTTTGACTCTCAATCTCATCAGTTTGTCCGGCTCAAAATCGCCCAAGGTCAAGTTTGCTCTACAACCCAGAGTTGGACACACTATGTTTCGACCATGAGCCCAAGTGTTATTGATACCTTCCAAGTCGTAAACATGTTTACACTTCTTACTAATGTATGGATTTTCGAAGAACTTCAAGGTGATTGGGCATTTCAAGTCAACTTTACCACCTTCAATCTCTAATTCGTCATCCCCGTTTTCCTCGAGTAATTGATCCTCTGGATGATCAATGATAAAAGCACAATTCTTCAAGAAGGTGTACTTTTCGTTGTTTTCGTAGTTAGTCTGCAATGGACCATGCTCAGTTGTATATTGCTCTATTAGCTTGGAGAATGTGGTGCCATTTCTGTATTCTTGGTATTGCTTCAAATTTCTGATGGTTAGTTCTGGCTCTTCTCTACTCAACTGTCTGATTTCACCTTTAGCTCTTTGAAACACTCTATCAAAATTCGCCGTCTCTGTCTGGTTCTGTTTCAGTCTCTGGAAGGACTCCAGAGTCTCTTTAATGGGTGTCAAGTCCATGCCTTCATCGCTATTGATCAGCGAGTCGATGAATTCGATGGAGGAATCCATAATCTCATTCTCCAGGTCTGTGAGCTCGTTGTACTCAATCGAATTGTTTCGAAGTCCCTCCAGCGGGTGTGCACACTCGGAGGCAATCGGGTAGTGGGAGGGCAAGATGGACATAGTGGTGCTGGGTGTTCAGTAGGTTGTGGGGAGTTGTTTGATCAACTATATAAAGAGTGGTTTCGTGTTTTCGCGTCTTGTTCATCTCTGATTTACTTTACTTTAGCGTATCTTAATGGGCAGGGCTCAAAACCGTTTTCATTTATCAACTATATACATTCTAAATTTCATTAAAGTTACCTATTCATCACAAGACACGTTAAGCCTCGCATTCTTTGGCACTGCGGG
Source organism: Taiozyma onychis (assembly GCA_030582435.1). Lineage (NCBI taxonomy): Eukaryota > Fungi > Ascomycota > Saccharomycetes > Phaffomycetales > Wickerhamomycetaceae > Taiozyma > Taiozyma onychis. Next base: position 21,008 of record JAKTWU010000288.1, read on the forward strand.
GAAATGGGATCGCATCACGGATGTTCTCCACGCCCGTTAAATAACACACCAGTCTCTCGAAGCCCATGCCAAACCCACCATGAGGGAACGTAGCATTAACACGAGTAGATAAATACCAGTTCATGTCATCAATATTCATGTTTGATTCAACCATTTTAGATTTCAACACTTCCAGGTTCTCTTCTCTCATGGATCCACCAATCAGTTCACCAACCTCAGGGACCAATAAGTCGAAACAAGCCACTGTACCGTCAGAGTTGGCCTTCATGTAAAAAGGTTTCTGCTCCTTTGGGTAATTGATCACAAAGACAGGATTTTGGAAGTATTCACTACTCAACCATTTCTCATGTTCTGTGGCAAGTCCCTCTTCGTAATTCACTGGGATCTTGAACTTTTTACCAGATTCTTTCAAGATCTTTATGGCTTCGCCATAAGTGATAAGATCCCATTCTTTGCTTGACAAGTCGTTCCATCTTTTTTGCAACATTTCAACGTTTCCATCACCACATGGACTTTCTTCACCTTGACCTCTTAATTTGACATTACTTAACAAATCATTTGTCAGTGTTGCATCCTTCATCAAATCGTTAACCACTGATTTGATCATGATTTCAGAAAATTTAGTTAATTGCCTGACATCATCCACAAAGGCAATTTCAGCTTCGAGCATCCAGAACTCGCTCAAATGTCTGTTGGTATCACTCTCCTCAGCTCTAAATGACGGCGACAGAGTCCAGACTTTCCCAATGGAGGAACATAACACTTCCAAGTGTAATTGCGTGGACACAGTCAAATATGCATTTTTACCAAAGAACTTCTCCTTCTCCTCTCGTTTTCCAGATGAGTTCGACTCGATTTTGAACAGCTCACCAGCTCCTTCACAATCGGAACCTGTAATCAAAGGCGGGTTCACTTTGAAGAAGCCCTCACGTTGAAAGAACTCTGAGAGCCTGAATTCCAGATTTGATCTAAATCTCAGGATTGAGGACAAGTATGAAGTCTTCCATCGAAGCGAAGGTAGAGATCTCAAGTATTTTAACGAGTGGAATTTTGGTTGTAGTGGGTATTCAGCAGGGACATCACCAATGATCTTGACGTCAGAACTATTGGCTTTCAATTCATATAGTTGTTGTTTCCCCTTTGACTCGAGGAAATCACCAGTTACAGAGACGCACTGGCCTGTCTTGTAGATGTTCTCCTGCAATGGTGGCAACACGCACGTGAGGGACTCATTGGTGGAGTTGTCGTTGATGATCAAGAATGACAGTTTCTTTAGGGAACGAATGGACTTGATGTAGCCGTTAACGGTGATCTTTGAGTTGATAGCAGGAGGATTTTTCAAGCATTGGCCAATGGTTGGCAATAGTGTGGGTATTGTAGATTGGAATCTCACAAAAGGGAGTCTTCTGGCCCTAAACATCTTCGATGTGATGAGATTTATTGGGTTTTGGTAGAACTGTTCAACATCGGGGTTTATATCAATTTCCTCGAGAAAATGAATTTTGGTGTAGTACCAGTATCAAGTGCACTACCGACAACACGCTGTGTTTGAGTTTAAGCCACATTAATCACTCATGTCCAAGCCTGTCTCTGCCATTGTCGCTGCATTACTTCCCTCGTTTGGGATTGGGAACAAGGGCCAACTGCCATGGAGACTCTCGAAAGAGTTGAAATACTTTAGAAAAGTCACCACTGGCACAGAACCCAACTCGCATGCGGTGATCATGGGCAGAAAGACCTGGGAGTCCATTCCGGCAAAGTTCAGACCACTTTCTGGCAGAGTCAACGTTGTCATCAGCAGAAACAGGAACCTGGAACTCGGTAGTGACAAAGTGCTACTCTACACGAGCATCCAAGAGGCCATTGATCAATTGGACAAGATTGACACAATCAAGAATATCTTTATCATCGGAGGTGCCCAGATCTACAATGACACGCTGAGCTTGATTGACAATCTGCTGATCACGGAGATTGAGGCCAAGGACGGCATCGAGATGGATACGTTCCTGGATAAAGAGTATATCAAGCACAACTTTGTTAGAGACGAAGGGCTTAATGACCTGGTGGGATTCGACGCCTCCGGGAAACACGAGGAAAACGGATTCAGCTACGAGTTCACTCTGTACAGAAGAAAATAGAAGACCACAGAGCACTTCCCCTTTACTGAAAGTCCAGTAATCTAAAGGGTAAAAGAGTAGAAAAGTGATTCACAAATCGGAATTCGTATGGCCCATCCGCGAAAATATTCCGACACCGCTTAAATTTCTCAAAAATTCTCCTTTTGCCGGAAAATGCAAAAAAAAAACCACAACCAAAACTTCCCTTAAACGAGGCCAACATAAAACATCCATTGTGTTTAACGGTTAAAACCTCTGGCAAACGCTCGTCCACGTCCACGTTCTGCTCCGTTTGAAGTGCCTGTGCTTCCCCACTTGCTGCTCAAATACCACTACGTCTTGCAATTGGCCCACTTTGTACCCGTCCTCGCTGCCCTTGCCCCCATATACTCTTTTGTCTTCGGCTTTGTTGGATATTTGAATACTCTCTACTGATTACTCATCACTAACCAGTGTCACCATTAATTGCTAATCTGCTTCACCCGTTTAATAGCACCCTTGTTTTGACGTTGAAGTTCATAAAGAAGAACAACCAACAGGACGACACATAACGATATATCTGCTACCTTCTATCCTCCCAATAAGCAAAAAAAGAAATGTCTGACGCATCAAGTGCTGCCTCCAGCTCCTCGTGGACCAGTTTCCTGAAATCAATTGCCTCCTACAACGGGGATCTATCATCCTTGACAGCCCCACCATTCATCCTTTCTCCAACTTCTTTGGCTGAATACTCCCAATTCTGGGGTGAACACCCAGATCTCTTAGTTGCTCCAACTTTCATTAACAACAATGTCAAACAACAAGATCCTGAACAAAGGATCATTGCCGTGACAAAATGGTTCATTTCCACTTTGAGATCCCAATATTGCTCTAGAAACGAAAGCTTAGGTTCTGAAAAGAAACCACTAAACCCTTTCCTTGGTGAATTGTTCTTAGGTAAATGGGAAGACAAGACATCTGACGGTAAATTAGGTGACACCATCTTGTTATCGGAACAAGTGTCTCACCATCCTCCAGTCACCGCATATGCCATCTTCAACGACAAGAACAATGTCGAATTACAAGGCTATAACCGTATCAGAGCCTCCATCTCCACCGCCTCCATAAATGTTAAACAATTCGGGCATGCCATCTTGAAATACAAAAACATTGGTGAAAACTTTCTAATCACTTTACCAGCATTACACATTGAAGGTTTATTAGTCGCTTCTCCGTTTGTTGAATTAGAAGGGAAGACCATCATCCAATCCTCATCTGGTTACATTGCTGTCATTGAATTCAGTGGTAGAGGTTACTTCAGTGGTAAGAAGAACTCCTTCAAGGCCAGAATCTATAAGAACTTTGCCGCTTCCAAACACAAGGAAAACGCCCTATACACCGTTCAAGGTCAATGGTCTGGTCAATCACATATTGCTAAAGGTTCAAGTTGTTCTTCCAAGGATCCATTATTTTACGATGCCAAAGCTAAGAACCCAGAACATTTGACCGTTAAACCTATTGAGGAACAACATGACCTAGAAAGTAGAAAAGCATGGAAATCCGTTGCTGAAGCCATCAAGCAAGGTAATTTCGATTTGATCCACAAGGAAAAATCAGCCCTAGAAATTGGTCAAAGAGATTTGAGAAAGAAAGAAAGAGAAGCAGGCATCAAATGGGAAACAAGATGGTTTGAAGAACATGATCTAGAAGACCTGCTAGAAGACACCAGTGAAGAAGCCGATCCATTAATCAGTCTATCGTCCTTGGCTAACTTGTCAAGAAGAGCCGTTGTCAGTGGTACTGCTGTTGGTGATAAAGAAGACAAGCCATCTGCTAACTACCTACATTGGAGATTTGTTAGAGAAAACTGGGATGAGGAGAAGGATGTTAAAGTTTAGAGTCGGATGGGCCCTTTGCGGCTTTCTGTTCTTGATTCTGGTTTAGCTGTGCTTTTTGTTTTTGATGTGTATAATTCTGTTTTTTAAAGATCTTTTTTATATACATTTGGGTAACTAGTTATATTCAACAGAGATAGCTGTAGTGGTCATCGATCGCACTTAGAGTTGAAACTTTGGTAATGAAAAAGTAAGGGTATGGCGACATAAACATCAAGGGTTACTTTACCATGCTTGTCGTACAAATTTTGGAAAACTTTTTAAATAAATTGATAAACCTTTATCAGAATCATTTAAAAAAGGGAATGGTGACTTGTCAGATTGCCATTTGCGCCCACCCAAGATTTATCCCTTCCGGAGAAGTTCATAAATTGGGTCGAGATCATCGCTCCTTTATAGATATCAAAACTCCCAATTAAGGTCATAGTGATATCGTGAAAAAAGGCAAAATTATAATAGATGACTAAACTTCAAAGAGTTGTAGACAAGCTAAATAAAAACCTCACTCTAGGGCACAAAGGTATATATCTCATCAACCAAGTTGGATTCAGTGACTGTTTAGAAGAGTCAAAGAGGGACGTAAACTATAGAAATGATCCTACTGTGGAAAGGTGTTAGTATATCAAAGCTCCTTATGATAATTTTCAAAGCCCAAAAGCTTTAGTGCAAACACATACTGAAGTACGTCGACAAAGAAACTAAAACTAAATCAGAGAAAGAGAAGGGAATTCAAGCTTCTTTTATAGTTTTCCAGGAATTTACCCGGATGTTACCCGCACCACTTCCGAAGAAAATTTTCTTTTAGGGCTGACACTTCTGGGACTTTAAAGAATTAGGGCTGACAAGTCTGTTTTTCAGGGCTTGTCCAATTGTAGTCACATGACTATCAGCAGCCCTAGAAGGAAAATTCGTGACTGGATTTCTCAGACGCAAATTTTTCAAACTTTTATGGTGTCAGGATGTACAACAAAAATATCCTAAGAACTCTTTCTGGTAATATTCGCGGACTGTGTCTTCCAACTGGCTATGCCTCTTAGTAAAGAAACATCCAATCACCACATATATTCCTGAACCACCAAACGCACTGAATTTTCATCAAAATCAAAAAAAAATACATTTTTCATATTAACGTTCAAAGCGAATACACCAACCGAAAAGTATCAATAAAATGGCTGAATCACACAGATGTATGTTCGACAGAAGAATGAAACGGAGGGCACATGAGATATTACACTATTGATTATGAGATTTTTCGTTGTTTCCAAAGTAACAATGTTGTTGGATTCAAACCTAGAAGAGTATGATTGAATTAAACTGTGTTCAAGTTTTATCCTTTAAAGAAAGTGGCAAAGCACCATAGACGCTAGAAGCGTCGCAATATGGAATCAATAAACCAACCTGAAATTAAGCACGGTATTACAAGATGTCCAACTAAGCACATCCCAGAGAAGTGCCTCTACAAAACCTTTGGATCGGATGAAAGCTTATCAAAAGCTATAATGAGTATCCACCTTCCAAATTTCTCAGCAATCAATAATGAATCTCCAAAACCCTCTTTTTTTACCCATATGAATGACAAGATTACTAACATATTTTTAGTATACGTTAAAGGTAAACACGTTTCATACCAAAGAAGTAAAAGTGTCACCAACCCAAACGTCTCCTTAGTTAAAATTGAAGGTGTTTCATCTGCTGAAGAAGCTAAATTCTACTTAGGTAAACGTGTTGCTTACGTCTACAGAGCCTCCAAGGAAATCAGAGGTTCCAAGATTAGAGTTATCTGGGGTAAGATCACCAGAACTCACGGTAAGACCGGTGCCGTCAGAGCTAACTTCAAATCTAACTTACCAGCTAAAACTTTTGGTGCTTCAGTTAGAATCTTCTTGTACCCATCAAACATCTAAGCTCAATAAATATGTTAAGAGATTATTAAATATTAGGGAAATTTGGGTTTTAAATAGGAGAATGAAGAATTAGAAGAAGAAGGGAAAAGGAATGAAAGCTTTATCGTTTTATTTCTTTGGTCATTGTTAATGAATTTTTACTGTTTTATCAAAAACGAACCATCATCAGAACTTACCTTATCTAACACCATCAAGCAAAATTATTTGTTTCCATTTGTTTACAATAATATAATGGTTTACTATTATGTATAATAAAGAATTAATGTAGTGTTTTGCTCTACAAATCTGTCAATGAATTGACCATTTATCACTAGTAGACCCTCTCTCAATCCACAAGCCAAGGGAATTTTATGTCCTACCGAAAAATAGGCTTGAAGGTCACGTGTTTCCACCCTCGGTGAGGATTTAGCATGGGGTAAAAATATTGAATTCAACTATTAACCCCAAACTTCGTCAAACATTCCCAGACAGACCACATCGAACGCCACCAAATAAACCGAGATGATTCCATTCGAGGGTTTACTGCCATATGGCATTATGCTTGCCGTAAGTTACCTGATTGCCTGAGTTTGTTTACAGCGGTTCTAACGCTTTTTTGTACAGTTCCTTACCATTGGGGGTACAACGGTATCAATGACTAGATACTACCAAAACGATTACAAAAAGCCTCGTTATAACTTGGATCAGTTCGATAGACAGTTAATGGAGAGAGACTATCGTTTGACTGGGAAATTCAGAGATCAAGTTGCCAATGCTGTTGCCCCTGAAGCATTCAAGACCAATGGGTATTGGAAAGTCGAAAAGGGGAGCTGGTGGGTCGAGTAAGCTCTTGCCAGATTGGTTATTTATTAAAGGTTAAGTCCTTGTTATTTATTAATCATCTATTTATTTATTTATTTATTTATTAGACTGTCTTGCTGGTCATCTATTCAATCGATACAATTTACTTAAGCCTGAAACATATGTTGTAGTTGGAGCCATGTCAGATACCCCGCAGCTACAACAATATCACACATTAAAGACTTTCATTTGATAGTTCAAAACAAAAAAAAAGTAACGACACAGTATATACTATTGTACAACTGATCAAATTGTTCATCAGAGTAGACTTAAATAAATAAAGGTATAACGAAGGACATAAAAAAGAGGGCATAACACAGAACAACCAATGCAAAAGGTAACAAAAACAAAGAAGGGCAAAACAACAATACTCCCCTTTTAAAACCGTATAGTTTCATAACACATTATGAACGGTTCATGCTAGAAGAAATCAAATCAGCGGCGGGCATTAAGAATAATCGAGCAGATCAAACGCGCATACTTCTTCTCTTGAAGAAATCCATGACCTTTTTAGCAGTGGATGGTTCCTTCTTCGGGGCAAAACTGGTATAGCTAATGATTGTATCTCTCTTACTCCCAGAAAGTTGTCTTCTGTTGAAATCATTCGATGGTTCCAAGACCTTCTTCTTGTTGTTACTCTTGCCTGAATTAGTAGATTCAATGTCAGTGTTGGAATGATTCTCGTTACTGGAGTAGAAACTTAAGAAACTGAATCTCTTGGTTTTACTGGTGGAGCTGTTGACAGCTTTGGAACGTTGTTGTGAGTGTTGCTGAGAAGTTGGGGTTGGTCTTCTCTTGTCAGCAAGTGAGTTGGAAACAGAAGTGTTCTTGGTGATGGTCGAAGTGTTTGAAGGTGGCTTCGAATGGATTGAGGAATGTTGTGAAACAGAATCGTTTTCATTGTTCTGAGTGATGGTCTGGTCTGGGTTAGAGGAGGAACCAAACAATTTATCCATCACTAATTCAGCAGCCATGATAGCGCTGTATCTGTTGGCCTTCTTCTGTTCACCTGTCGCCTTTTGATCGGTTGTAGACTTTTCATCGGCATCCTTTGCCTCAGCTTCCTTTAGTACAAATTCCCCTTTCTCATTAGATTGGCTGTAAAGTTTAGCCTTCATCAAGTTTGGAGATCTTGGAGTGATAATGTCTCCTTCAGCAGAAGACAAATCCACTGATGGTTTGGAGATCTTACCATTAGTCAAAGATGAAATAGAAGCAGTGGATTCAGATCTGTGAAACGTTGAACTGAATCGAGCCTCTTGATTTTGCACTGTTGGGTTGTATGATTCAGGAATTTGATAATTGACGTTAGAATATAAGCCAGGATGGTAAGAAGTCGGTCTTGGTTTTCTTACACCTGGACCAGGTAATTTTTGGTTCTGTGGGTTTGGTGATGAGAAGCTGTTGGAGTTAATTGGGATCTTTGGCTTAACGAAATTAGCTTCCAGAGTTGGTGGTGAAACTCGTTGGAATGATTCAACTGGCTTCTTCACAGGCGATTCTTCAATGGTGTTGTTGCACACTTGCTCTTTGAATTGAGACATGGTGGTAATACCCGTATGGGTAGTAGATCTTGGTAGACCTTGCTGTTGATGTTGTTGATGTAATTGCTGAGAATGAGACTGTTGTTGTGAGAAAATTGAACCACCAGAATGACGAACGTCAACAAACGATGAAGATGACGGAATTGAGGAGCTCTGTATCTGATTTCTAACGTCATTGGCGTCAACAACAGCTTGTAGAGCCAATGAAGCAGAAGAGTAAGATTGAACAGAGTAAGATCTTTGATGACCGGTACGAGGACTTTGCTTCAATTGCTCATTCATAGAGGGTGATGAAGTTGATGATGGTAATGCAATGGCATGGTTTGAAGAGGTCTGTGGTGGTAATGGGTTAGCAAAATATTGGTTACTAGAAGTAGAAGCACTATGAGGATGGTAGTTCTGTTGTGGGAAATGGTTTTGGAGGTGAGCGACATTAGAGCTGAAGCCTGTAGTATCCATTAATGAATATCTTCTGTGGTCAATTTTTGGGATAGCAGCTTGTGGTGGTGGTTGAGAGTGTTGTGGTTGTTGTTGCTTGAAATCACCTGATTGGGAATTCTTGTAATTGATATCCCATTCTGATGGTGTCACTGATAAGAATGGAGCATGTGGAGCTAGCCATTGATGACTTCTAACCTCTCTCAAACTCAATCTCTTCTTTGGATTTGGAACTAAGATTCTTCTCAATAAATCCCTTGAAATAGGTTCAACGTATCCAGGGAATGTTAGATGAGTAGTGGTGATGTATTGATACAATCTGGCAATGTTGTCGCCATCTGGATTTTGAGGGTCATCATCAAATGGCAAATAACCGGCTAACATGGCGTACAAGATAACGCCACATGACCAAACATCAGCTTTTCTAGCTTGGTAAGGTTCATTAGTAATGACCAGTTCTGGAGCAGCATAACATGGAGACCCACATGAAGTTTTCATCAATTCATTGTTTGGACCAAAGCTGTTGACAAACCCAAAATCTGTAATAACAATATTTTTGTGTTTGTCTAATAATAGATTTTCCAATTTTAGATCTCTATGAACAATACCCTTGGAATGCATGTAATGAACACCACTGACGAGCTGGGCAAACAGTCTGCTAGCAAGTGAATCTTTTAAATAACGATGCTGTAAGATGTAATCAAACAATTCACCACCGGAGGCGTATTCAAGCACAATACCAATATATTTGTCATTTTGAAGCACTTCTTCTAGCTTGATGATGTTAGGATGTGATAGTCTCTTTAGTGCATTGATTTCTCTGTGAACTTTTGATTCTCTTTCACTACCTCTTGGGATAGACTCACGACGGATGAACTTGATGGCAACTTGTGAAGGTTGTTGACCATCTTTCCTCCATCCCAGTTTAACTTTACCAAACTCACCTTCACCTAGAGTGGATCCAAGGACGTACGACCCAAATCTCAGCTCCTTGTGTGTCTTCTTATGAGCAAAGCTTTGACGACGAGGCTTTGTAGCAGCTTTGTCAGTCATTGTATCGTTAGGTGGAATGTAATGGTTGGTGGAGTTGGCACTGGAATGTTAATGGGTGTTAGATAGACGGGGGATTAGCAACGGTTGTATGAAAACAAAAGGAGTAGATTCAGGAGATGAGTGAGGGATGATGTAATAAGGGCACCCAAGAGAAGAAGGACCTATTCTTGATGTTTGTTTGTTTTTTCCCTTGTTGTAGATCTTGACAATGTAGATCGAACGATAGGAGAGTTAGGGTCGATAACTAGGCAAGTGTACGTCAGTCCTTAAATATTAGGCTCTATTCTGAGTGAATAACTCCTATCTATCAGGGGGCGCCTAGGCGGCTCTTGACGAACTTTTCTGAAGGCGATGGATCAGTCTCAAGTTTGTTTGGGATCTGAAACTTGAAACAACTTAAACTTTCCTGGATGAAGTAGGACCGGGAGCTGGGCAGGTTGGGCAAAGTCGCAAAGGATCCGTGTTTCTGTGGGATGTCTGTATCTTAGGATGTGTTAGTAGCTAGACAGGTTGTGGTGTGTGGGGTAGCGCCCTGGAGCGCTAACGTTAGAGGAAGGCAAGGAACTCACTGTCAGAGTATGGCGAGGGCGAGCGCGGGTGGTTCAAAGGGAATGAATGGCCACGTGCTGGACTATTGCAGCGCTGGTGGGTCTGGAAACTTCTCTGGCAGCTATGCTGGTAGCGAACTCTAGTTTTCAGGGCCTTGGATTGTTTATAAACAGAGCAGAGTCTTTGTTTTGGGAATGTTTTTCTTCTGTGCCTGGTAGAAAAACTTTCGGAATTGTTTACCTTTTGGATAAGCCACGCCTCAAACGTGCAGCGGGGATCTTCCCCTGGCGTGGGCAGGGATTCTGCCTGTTGATGGGCGGAGGAGTGCCTGATTCCCCCTCTAAGGATTAGTAAGGTTTCTTTCTAGACGTGGAACACGCCACTAGGATAATGGGTGATCAATTTACAGATGCGCTAAATGGAAACACCGCACTAGCGCATATCTACACAAAAAAACACCCTGGGCACAGTACTCTGCCAAAAAGCTCCTTCCCTCATGGCTTTACCTCATCAGAGCACGCCTCTGGAGGGAATTTAGTCGATCCTGGCATCTTCTGAAGATCATTTGAATGAGAGGCGGTCGTACTAGAAGGTGTCTTGCCCCTGTGTAAATGAGAATGTTTTCACGCAAGCGTAGTGTACCCCCATATGTACTACACACGCACCACTGCTTCGCTTTGCTGGTATTTACTTTGGATTTAAGGTTGGATCCAACAAGGTGTCTTGTAAAGAACACATAATGACACCAACCTTGAGTATCAACGAATCCCGCTACATGGATAAACCTGAAGTACTCCCTGGGAAACCAATGGCCCTTCAGTTTTGGTAGGGAATTGGGGCTTTACTGTGAGCATATGTGTATTGTTGTTGTTCGACGTGTGCTGGGGGTGGCCTGCGAGTCGTGTTATTCCGTGTCTGACTTTTCTATCGACATTGACATAACTGGGACCAACCTCATATTAAACTTTGGACGTCACACATGGAAGCCGATCAAAACAACGCCCATGTCTGGGTGTTCTTATCTCCCAGGGCCAGATCAAGAGATTTCCAGCAATTTGTAAACATGAGACGCCAACAAGGAGCTCATCGCCCTTGTTCACCTCTAGGTCCTGTGACAAACCTTCCTATTGCGTCACTTTTATACTTTTGTAAATAAATGGCTCAAACAGTCCCTGGCGCTCATTTCTTTTCCGTTTTCTGGATCTGTGTTTGGGGGACTATCTTCCATCTACCATCCTCTACTGTCCAAGGGTCCATTTCAGTTAGATTGCTTTGTTTTGCTCTTTTTGGACTTAGGGCTCCCAGATCTAACTTTCGGATCTGGGGTGTTTTTTGCTGAGCCCAAAGTCAGATCTGGGGTTTTCTTGGTTCTTTGCCACTTGATCAAACCCTAGGAAATTATAAATCAGAAATCGCGTCACTCATGTTTCGACCTGTCAGCTTTTAGGGAAACCTTATCTTTTGTTGCTACGCGGGGATGAGCTGCGATGACATATGCAATTCCCTCTGTGAAGCTCCATGACATAATTAAAGGATTTAGGGACAGGCAATATTCATCCTTATTCATTGCCATGGGGTTCAACGTCTCCCTAATCTCACCTATCTCAGAATGGCAGCTTCCATTACGCATCTACTGAGAGTTGTACCATATAACAACACTGTCTCAAACTCCTCATTTCAAATTAAAAATGTAACAACTCGCTACCACTGATATAGACAAACTTTTCGACCTACCCTAGTCCTCGAGTCATACGTAGAAAAGCCCCAAAATGACGTAAAAGACGCTAGAGATACCAATACACAACCTTAAATCTGGACCAGCTCCGATTATATCGTAAGAAGCAGAGCCCTCCTGATTGATCGTCACAGCACGTTTTTTAGTTTTGAAGTTCTCGGTTCTCGGTTCTTGGTCTTCGGTGAACTTTTCCAAATAACCCTAGAGGTCAATCAATTTTGAGACTACATTACATTGTATATATTCTTTGGAGATCTTAAAGAATAGTATGAATATCAGTAGAGTCAGAGTCACTCAGCCATTTTAATAGTATTTTTTCAATTCCTCGAAAATTATATATGAATTGAGATCGAGTTTGATCTTTGATTTTTAAGTTTTCTTTTGAACGAAACAAAGAAAGAGTAATTCAAATTCCCGAAGGTATGTAGAAACTGCCCACGGTTAATATAAACGCAACGGAGTCAAAATAAAGAGACAAATAGTAAATTCATTCAATACCTCTGAGTTCTTTCTCGCTTTTTACTGGCAAGATAGTTCAAAGAAACAACAGAAAAGAAGTCCTAGGGTTCAAAAACATTTATGAGTACTGAAAATCGAAAAAAAAGGTCGTACCCGGATTCGAACCGGGGTTATCCGGATCAAAACCGAA
>JAKTWU010000289.1:0-33553 GCA_030582435.1 Taiozyma onychis
ATCGGTCTTGAATCTGATGTCTTCGGCACCGTAGTATTGTAAACCTTTCATAGTGAAGTCACTGAAAGGACGTGCACGTGGCTTCAATGGAACGGTTATGCGCTGGGGGAAAGTTGAAGAAATGGATCACCTTTGTATATGTTTTGTAACATTCAGAGTGTTTTTTTTCTTGAGCGTGAAGCTTTTTCCTTGCAGAGAGCAATTTCGCGGATACCATCAAGCTCATCACGTTGGCTACAGATTGGAGCAGCTCCAAAGAAAAATGTGTAATCGTTAAACAAAAGGTAGAAGGTCATAAGTGGGGAATATGGATCGTGCCGAGGATTCAAACCTGTTCCTCAGGGGAGACAATGTTGGCTGGTGGCTGGAGGATGATATCTTCCATCTTTTTAGCCCTGTGGTAGTTCAAAGCGGCCTTCACCAGTATGAACACACCAAACAAGATAACTCCGACACCAATCACCGTTAGATGCTTCCCACCCTCAGCTGGGTTCGGTGTCTCCGACAGTGGATCGACACCACCCGACAGACTAGAGCTGTAATGGTTCAGAGTTCCTTCAATCTTATCACCAAAGTTCAAGTTCCCAAAGTCATTTGGAGAGTTTGGCTCCACTTTGTACTCATTGATAACACCATCACTGTCATGGTACTTGGCAGCTCTTGGAATCATAGTGTAACCGTATGTGATGAAAGTTATGCCCAGTCCGGCCCTTGAGCCCTGTTTAGCAGCATGAGAAGTGTGTAATAGATAGGTTAGCAGGAACCCAACAAATTGGAAACTAGAGGAAACGAGCAAATTCCAAACAAAGTTGACAATGTTACCCACAGGAAGACCATCGACGAAGACTTCCTCTCCGAAACCTGGTGAAAGGACTGAGTTTTCCCAGTATGGAGGCGTTTGGTCTTGTGCAGCTTCGTCATATGCTGGTGGCTTATCTGATTCGATTTGTGGTTGAGTATCTGGTTTGGCGGACAAGTTGCTAAAGACACCATCATTCTCCGATCCAGAACCTTGTTCTTGACCGACCCTTTCATAGCCTCTTTTTGTAAACATTCTATCCAAAAAGTTGAAGTTGTTTCTAATGGAGTGGATGGCAACTGCAGCCCTTGAACTGTTAGGAAGACTGGCGGAAGCACCAACATCGGCATCTTGTTGATCAACACGGCACGAACTTGTGCCGACACTTTCTGTTCCATCATCTTCTTCTCTCTGTTCGCTTTCTTCAATGTCTCTGAGTCTGTTATCCGTGTGCTTAGAGCCGTCGTTTTCATTATGGTCGTCATCAGTTAAGGATTCATCATCTTCAAAAGAAGACAGCAGTTGTTCAGTACCTGGGGAGTTCTGTCTCTTCTCTACCGTTCTTACTTCTTGTAGTTCAATGTCGTCAGTGGAGTGGGAACCTTGAGGAGCTTCAAAGACGACGTTCCCGTCTTTATCGTGGTCGTTTATCCTGGAGTATGACACCATTGTGAAGTTTCAGGCACAAATGAGGCAAAAGGAAATCAGGGATTACGCAAGACTCTTGAGGCCTGTGGAAAAAAAAAACGTTTCAGTAACTCTCTAACCCAGTGCTGGGATGTCTCAGAAATCACTTGTTGAGAGTCCTGGAAGATTAGGAAGCCGATTTGGATGTGGCCAGGAGATAACGTCACACCACTAGCCCAAAGGGAGGTGAATGAAAGAGCTTGGGAAATGCACGTGTGCGACTGTGGATGTAAACAAAACGAAAGCTTCCTAACTTTAACGCAGGAGGAAGCCCAAAAAAGTGGCAAATTTAGTGGATTTCTGGTGGCCAATTTATTCAGGGCTCTGCTTTTCAGTGAAAATATCCTGTTTTAAAATATGGCGGTTGAAATCGCGAATGCGTTCTGGATTTCGAGATCGGTTAGTGCCACAAACTATCATTATGACAATACAAAGTGAATCCTACATACGAAAGAAAGGCAAAGTGTAAATATAGGAATAATTCACAGCTTGATGGTAACCATGAACCTTTGGCCCGGTTCATGCTGGACAGTGACTCTGCCTGTCCTTGAACTAGTTTTACTGGCGAATTTAGGTGTTGATTTAACAGAAGCGATAGAATTTGGGGTAGCACCATGAGACTGAATGAGTGGAGAGTTTGTATAGCCATGTGTCTGTTTCTGAACTTCGTCAGCAGATGGTTCAATTGGTTTATTAGTAACCTCAACCACTTCATTAATGGACTCAACATTCGAACTAAAGTCCAACCCACCTGGCAAAGTTGTGGTAGGAATTGGTGTTCTGAAAGTACGTGGGATATCTGACAAGTCTGGCAATGTTGGCCCCCCTCTTCTTCCTGCACGACCTTGCCTTCTCTTCCTTCTCGAGTCACGTTCTCTATCCTTCTCCAAACTTTCGAGTTCGTTGTTTGAAAGTTCTAATAGTTGTGGTGTGTAGTTGGACAATAACGTTCTTGGCCTTAAATAGTCTTGATGCGTTACTATGGCTCTCAAGTGATTTCGGATATCATCTTCTTCGATAAATCCACCTTTGAAATCGTACCCGATTAAGAATAATGACTTGACGTAAATCTGCACTTGTTCTCGAATGGAATGGGCAATGGAAGTAATGAACTCGCCAGGCAAAGACAACTCTTCACACAATATCGTTGCAAATTCTTCGGGGCTGTTTTCTGGGTTGGATATATCCCATTCGAACTGATCAACCAATTGATTGTTTGCAATGGTAATATCTAGTTTGATCAAGATTCTTAGATCGTCACCATGGGGACTATGAAACACTTGTTGATGATAATCATTCACTTGCTCTTTGATGGAAGCCAGCACGGTATCTGCGAACAATGGGTTGGAGAATTTGTAATCCTCCATTATTATAGAAACAACATTCTCCAACGTTACGGTCTTTTCATTTAGATTCCATAAAAACGTATCTCTCAAACGGAATCTATCTCTTTCGGAGTCAAACTCTAGTCTAATCGGAACCAGCTCCTCTTTTGTGTAAGCCTGGGCTTGAAACTGTTTTCTGGTGATGTTGATGTCTCTTAATCTGGAAGGCTTCTTCCGTTCATTTGGCAATTGCACCCTGGTTGGACCACCAGTGAATCCGTTGCCGTATCCTTGATAACCTTCACCCCAAATACTTTGTGTGTATTGGCCCTGGTTGAAGAATTGTATGGTTTTCATTCTAGCCATTTTTAAATCATTGTAGAATTTGAAATCTTGGACCAATTTCGTAAGGAATGGTTTGTTCCCTGTTTCCAAACGCTCAATCTTCAATTGTTCCTTATTAGCAGCATCACGTTGGATGATCTGTTCATACAGCAGTGTGTCCGAGTCCAAATCATCTGGAAATTTGTCACTCCAGTAGTGTAGATTTGGTAACGGCGTGGTGAACGTTTGAGGATTGATAGAGGGAGTAACCTGCGGTGATTGACCCTGTTGCGTTAGGGGGTTAACAGCCCCTGGTACGCCACCTGGCAATTGTTGTTGCGGAAGTCTATTTTTCAAATGCTGTGGCGATGATTGATGTGACAATTGTGCTTGTTGTTGTTGAGCCTGCTGATGGAGGAGTTGTTGTTGTCGTTGTTGTTGTTGTTGCTGCTGCTGCTGTTGTTGGTGTTGTTGTTGTTTCAGTTTTTGCTGCACTAGCAGCTGTTGTTGTTGTAAGGACAAGTTATGATTGAGAGTAGGCGTTCCGGCATTGTTATGTAACTGTTGGTGCTGGGGTTGTGGTTGTTGTTGTCGTTGTTGTTGGAGCATTTGCATATGCAACTGTTGTTGTAGATGGGGTGGCAGGTTCTGGCTGTTGAAATTCATCATGAACGTGACTCAAATTTATTGCTTCGAGGTTGTAGGCACCCTCGTTAATGTACAGGCCGAGCTCGCTAAACAACACGGTATATCGGATTAACTACTTTTGGCTGCGATTTGAGTTAGAATTTTGGCTTCTCGCCTGGCACCAATTTACGTATTTTTTCGAATTTAGCGCCCAATTCTGCTTCGCGGGTTCGAGAGTTAGAAATGTCACGTGAGCTACTTTATCGGATCACCAGGCTCAACTCAACTCGCTCATTGTCTATATGGCAACTTATCTCCTTCGAAAGGTACAGATGGATATAAGGGCCATCATATTCAATTCCCTGCATCACGGAGTATATTAAAGAGCGCCACATTTCATTCTTTCCAGGACACCTTAATTCCTTTACCCGGTAAAATGAAAATCCGCTTCATAAAGCCGCCCTAGCTCTTCATCCTTCCCTAGATTAAACTTTTTTCGCGAAACATGTGTCATTTGGAAAGAACTGTAGAAATAGAACCCCAAGAGTTTTAAGCATAAAAAGGAGTGATGGCTTCTACTAGTGAGACTGGAACTTACAGCCTGCCTGGAGGAGCTCACAGTTGCAGATGGTGGGACTAAATATAGCCATGGAGGTTATACAATTTCTGGGCAGCTTTCTTTTGGAATTCAGATGGATTTCGGCTTCCTGGTACTTGATAGTTAGTCGTTATAAGTGTAATATGATGCTCTGTTACAGAATTGTCTGGATTAACGTAATATGTGATGATGTTTACACATGTCCCCCAATATCCCCCAATATTCCCCAATAATAACACCAAACACCAATATGAATATCAAGACATTCTGCGAGCAAAACGGCTTTTCGTAACCGTCACACTATCTCAAATCGCAGCTAAACATGCAAGCTGACGTCGCCGAGCGTTGGAGATTGGTATAGCCCTGCCCGATATTTCCCCTTTGGCACAAAATCCCGTTCAAATGGACTTTTCGGAGTATCAAAACAGGAGTCCACGCATTCGTTGGATCCCTGGATAGGATAAATCCTAAGAACATCGCATGTGTGCTCAACAACATTAGGGTGTCTTGACAAGGTAGGAATGCCCCAAGTTCCACCTTCTCGCAGCAGAAGGGTTGAAAAGTCACCACCCCAGCAGCAATCCAAGAGCAATCAAATTGTTGAGCAGTTTCTTTGAACAGGGAAAGCTAAGTAACTCCTAAATGCGGAGACAGCTGCGCTGCAGGACTTTACTGCTCGATATCAGTTCTCTCCACTTAGCACCAGGTTCGGTTTTTTCGGCCTAGCTTTTCTTAGAGTCTAAACCTAAACCCATCAATTTCGTACGAAAAATCGTTAAGAGAATCTAGCTCCAGATAATATCCACAACATATAATAGAGACACAATTGTGTAATTAGTCAGACTGGGAAAGAATATCTCGATTACTCTCATCACTTATCCCAATCCCACTAATTTACCAACCTGGATTGGCAAATAGAACTTTTGTCAGTTTGAAATTCCTTGTAAGTTACAGTATCTGAAGGACACGAACCACAATGTACAACTTTAATTCTTGTATTTCATAAACAAGATTACTAAGCTGTAAACGAGTTCGAAGCTATTATATGCCGGATATATCGAAACTCGTGCCAGGTGTGAGTCAAGCGTGTGGGAGTAACAGATGTCTACTGGTCATGTACCCTCGCAATCCCGTTTGGGTCAAAGCCGAACTGTAGAGGGTTCTATTTGTGGCCTTGCTCAGCTCACTAGCAACCTCTTGGTAGCTCCTGCCTAGCTACTGTATAGCTCCTATATATACTGTGGGTTGGGGCTTTTCGGCCTCCCGATTACTCTGGGCAATAGTTCTAAAAAGTATGGTGCAGCTTCAGATCTTGGAGTTGGCAACTCGGATCTAACCAAAAGAAAAGACTTGGGAGGCCTCTTTGAGGGCTAAAAAGTATCCTGAAAAAAACATCTCAAGGGCACTGCAATTGATTACCCCGAGACCTCTTGTCTCACTCTTTCCGACGCTGAAACTACACGTGTCATCGCCACTCTTCCAGGACAGTATCTTTGACAAATTCATTTCCCAGAAGCAATGTTCTGCACGCGTCTGCAAGTTGGACATGAGTTTATTCTTTCGGTTGTTTAAAATCACAAACTGTAATGCGCAAGTTTTTGCCTCCTAGAACAAACGTATAAATATCCACAGATTCCCTTGGAAGTATTTACGCGACTCGGCTCGACTCACACCACATTCACCCATACACATATTGTCATGGAGAGCTACAGAGGAACAGTCCGTACACCGAAAGACGCCATCTTGCTGCTCGAGGCCGCTAGACTGAACATGATCCCACGAGTTAAGAGACGTCTAAAGGACTCTGAACGTCGTGCAATCAGAGTTGGCGATGTATTCATCTGGAATGAAAAGGAGGCCAAGATGAGAAGATGGACCGATGGGAGAATCTGGAGCGCTTCTAGAGTCACTGGTGCCTTTTTGACTTATAAAGAGATGGAGAACTCCGCTTCCGTTAATGACATTGACGAGTTTAACATGTCCAACTATTCATACAAGAACGATGGTCTCATTAAACAAAGCTTTTGTATAACAACAACAAAAGGCGACAAACTACATTTGATCAGCTACTCAAACCTATCGTTCTACGCTGATTCTGCCCAATCAAGACCAAGTAATGATCCATTTTTTACCACCATCCAGATCCCAAAAGATCTATACCCTACCACTATTGTCAAGACTGAACCTGCTCAGCAGACAATGCAAAATCCCGTCCAACAAAAGCAGCAACAACCAAAACAGCAGCAGCAGCTAACACCCACTAAGTCCCCTCTTCAGCAACCATCCTCCCCAACGACCCAACCTTATGCCACATCCCTCGCTCAGTATCAGCCTATCCAGCCACTACCTTCACCAGCTTATGTTCCGAGATACCAATCTTTACCGCCTTCACCACCAATGACACAGCTCCCATTGCCACCATCGGCCCTCCAAACCACGCTCCCACGGGAGGTGAAGGCCTACCCTAACGATGTACTGGCACTAAACGCCCTGGACAGGACTTTCTAGTGATAACAGCTATATTTTGGAACTTATCGGGGATATGCCCCTCAAGCCCCATCGCGTTAAAGCCACTACTAGTTTGTGTCAGGAGTTACCGGTATTTAATTTTAATGAATGTTATGAACTAATGAGATTTGGGTGTAGTAAATAACTTGGGCGTGTTTACAGTTGTGTCTTATCAACTAAGCGTCATTCAGCGCCACTAGGCGCCATTCACATGTACCTAAATCAATTCGTCAATTCGTTCAGCGATAACTTTTGCTTTATGCACTTTGTCTAGGAGAATTGGCACCAGAGATGACCTGTGAGACCTGAACATCTGAAGGGCCCTTCTCAAAGGACTCATCACTTCCAATAGCTGGAACCGAAGCTGGAGCTTCTTCACCGCCTGCAGCTTGTTCTTCGTCTTGGGTACCCCTATAATAGGCATCAACTTCATGGATCTGCAAACCCTTGGTTTCCGGTAGACAGAACCAAACAAACAGAGTGGCAGCGCACAGACAACCAAAGAAGACAAACCCGTATTTGAACCCAATGGCCTTTGTGATAAAAGGTGAGAACAAAGAGATCAAAAAGTTGGAAACCCAGTTACAAGCTGTAGCGGCAGACATTGAGTTAGCTTTAACTCTTGATGGGAACAATTCACTAACAACAACAAATGCAACTGGACCCCAAGTACTAGCAAAGCCGAAGATATAAGCACAAGTTACGGCAATCATAACACCACCAACAGCTGTTCTTTCACCACCATGGCCATCAGATAGAGCAAAAGACCCCAATAGAGTGTAAATCAAGAAACACACAGCCATCAACATGGCACCAAACTTTAAGCATGTCTTCCTACCAAATCTTTCAACAAAGTCAATACCGGCAAAAGTGGAAAAGAAGTTGACGGCACCCAAGATAATAGCAGTTATGTAAGAGTTTTGCAAACCAACAGATCTGAACAAAGTCGTGCCATAGTAGAAGAAGTAATTAGCACCTGTGAATTGTTGGAAAGCCATAACTAACATACCAATGACCAATCTTCTACCTAATCTTGGCTGACCAGTGATAAACTCATACCAATTGGTGTTCATCTTATTGGCTTGGTCCTCATTCCATTGTCTTGTGATTCTTTCAATTTCAGTGGTACAAACATCGGATTCAGGAGTGGTGTTGTTCAAAGCGGCAATTGATTTTGAGGCTTGTAATGGCTTCCCTCTAGTAACTAAATAAGTAGCGCTCTCCGGCATCATAGCAGAACCAATGACAACCAAGAAGGCAAACAATAAACCCAAACCAACAGGGATCATCCATTGGGCATCCCCAGTTTGGTGCTTATCACAGGCAAAGTTAACAATGTTACCCAACAGGATCCCAAAAGTGATCATCAGTTGGTACAAAACCACCATGGCACCTCTAATGCCAACTGGAGCAGACTCACTGATAAACATAGGAGTAACGACAGAGGTACCCCCAACAGCAAACCCAGTGATAATACGGCCAACCATAAATTGATACCATTTAGTGCTGACCTGGGCACTCAATTGCACAACGATGCCAATGGCGTAAATGAAAATGGCGGCAAAAATGCTGGAGCGTCTACCAACTCTATCAGCCAGTTTACCAACAGCTAGACCACCAATGGCACAGCCAATGTTGAAAACAGAGATAATTAGGCCGACAATAATCTCGGGAAATGCATTGTCACCGGCAGAGTCGATAATGGTACCAAATCTATCTTTAAACCCTTTAAAGTTACTAACACCACCGATGGTACCAACATCCCACCCGAAAATACAACCTGAAAAGGCAGTACAGATACACAGCAAAACAGATTTTCTGTAAGTGACTAGAGCCTTACCTATCTGATGCTGTGTGTGCTCAGCACGCTTATTTGCTGCGACGCCAACTTTTTTTCCTTTAGACTTGAAGAAAGACATAACGTATTATAGAGATTTGCATGTAACTCGAAATGAGAAATCTTCCAAGGGAACCACCGCATTTATAGTATTTTTTTGACAATGACTCTCGCAAATGCCTCTTATCATCTCACAACTCATTTTGTGTTTCTGTTAGAGGGGAAAGCTCTGATGTCCTCTTTTGTCCACTCTTTTGGCCTCGTGATCTTCTCATTTGACACATAAATTTGGCTCAAATCAGTTCTAGGCCTCCGCGAAATGTGGATTCGCAAAATTCGGAAAAAACAGCTCGATTTGACTCTGACAGGCGAATACATAAGACTTGTACAGGAAACCATCAATTACAGCTGCTCTTAACCATGGGTGTTTACATTCCGGGTGGATCCTCAGGATCTTCAAAGGGTGATGATGATGATAAATCCAAAAAGAGCTCGTTTTTCCCCTCCAACAACAGCTTCACTTTCCACTACAGACCCAACGTTGGGCTGAAGATCTGGGGCCCATTGGTGCCTGCCTCCGACTTCCTGCCGGGGCTGTACAGTCTGACGGCGATGCAGGCCATCGTGGGTCTGGTCATGTTCAAACATGTGAGAAACATATGGCACGTAAAGACGGCGTTTGGAAGGTTTTCCAAGTTTTTAAACGCCTTTGCTGGGGGTTATCTGATATTCAATTCCGGGTTAGAAGTCTCGAGGCTCATCTTGCCCTATGACCCTTGGTATGACGAGGCAAAGGCTGCAAGAGCCACTGCGAAGGCTGCCGGTCAACATGTGAATTTCTGGTTTGGTCCATGGGATTTTAAACCGATGTCTTTCAGACAATGGAGTGAGAAAGTTGATGAATGGGTCCTGCATCAAGAGGCACAATTGGAACACGCTGAACAAAATCCAAACTTGCAAAAGTCTTTCAGCGTTGCCAATAAGGAGTTCCACGCTGTCCATATGAAACTGAGAGAGTTGAACAAGCAGAGAAATTCACAAATCTTGAAACAACTGCAAGACAGAGATTCGTTCAAAGAAATCCTTCCAAACTATCAAAATTTCGCAAACATAGAATTTGATAGACCACCAGTGACACTCCCTCAAGAAAACAATCTGGAAGACGATCTGGATTTCTTACAGGCTTGGGAAATGAATGATCCATGGACCGCTTTGGGTCAAGATACAGTGTACGTTGTTAGGTTCATTCCAAAGTTTAGATGGATTGAAAAGATAGAGGAGAATAAGAAGCTGATACAGGAGGCTGAGGAAAGAGTTCAGCAAGAGCAAGAGAAACAATTCAAAGCTCTAGAGAATGAATTGGACCTTGAAAAGAGTGCATAATTAATCATCAACATAACGGTACACTGTTCTATCTTTTGATTTATAGAGAGTTTTACAATTGTAGATCATACTCATTAAGATAGTGTTGTGATATTTTTCGTTATATCTATGCCAATTCTTGGACCCAAGCAGCCTTTAATTTCTTGGTGGCGTTTAATGGTTTTAAGACAGCAACAATGGCAACTAGTAGCAATATACTCCCAATTAGTTTGAACTTTTCGAAACTTGGTGTCAATTTGTCAAATTGACCAGAAGGTGAGATTCTGGTACAGAAGATATCTAGACCAAAGGCACAGATGATTGAAGTTGACTCCATTTGTGTTGGGATTGGGACAATTTGTTCAACACCAAGGATTTGTCTTGAGTGGGAAATAACCAATTTGGAATCATCAATTAGAATGACAGGGTCATATGGCAATAACATAAACTCCTGTTTCTCATCCTCGGTTGGTGGACGCGAATGATCGATTCTTCTTGAGTTCAAAATGAATTTTGGTAAGTAAACAATTTGGCCATTCTCTAAGGCAAGGATGACAGACTTCGTAGTGGCACCGAACTTCGTTCTAGACAAGGCGAGGGATTTGATCTTGTATGGGATGACGAATGATCTTGTTGACACGACAGGAGGAGATCTTGCCTCGAAAGGAGAACTTTCAGATTGTGAAGACAATCTTTCGTTCGGTTTCAAAGACTCAAATAGGTCAAGGACAACGATCTTTTGCTCTGGAGTTGGGTTTTCACTGTAATAACTGTAAATGACCCAATGCTCACCGACGATTATGTTGAATGGTTCATCAGAATGGGCAATCTCGTCATGAGTGGTTGAGTACAGGACTTCCCCAGTGACGCTGTCAAGCAAATTTACTGTTAGGGCATTGGTTTCTTTGTTGATGATACCAATGGCTCTTTGATGTGGGTATAAGTATTTATACAACACATCTCTGTTACCAAGGACAATACCGACACTAGCGATTGGATCTTCAGGGTCCTTTGAGGCAACACCCAAGATTTCTTCATTTGGGCCAACATGGAAGGTCCACGTTGTTTCGTCCAATTGAGAAACACCCTGGATGGCATTATTAGATTGATCAGTCTTTGGTGCAGGAGTTTTATCTCCCTCACCCTTCAATTCACCTTTCAAGTCAAAAGTCAGCACCCCAGAAGTTGTGAAGACGAAAATGTGCTCACCGTCATTATCTAAAGTGGAGATATCAGCACCAGAGCTAGCTGACCAAACTTTCTCACCGGTCAATGTGTCGAACGCAACAATTAGGTTCTTTGAAGTACCCAACACCAATAATTTCTCAAACCCAAAATACTTGAGGTTGGAACTATCAGCCGCGATGTATTCACCAGTGAAGTACTTTGGCAGGAAGTCCCAGAATGCTTCGTAAGCGTCCTTTAACTCGCTAAAGTGCCTTTGGGCTCTGTAAATATATGCAGATAACAAGTTTAGTTCTTCTTCTAGTAGTAGCTCATCTGTGATGTCCTTTTCTGATTGAACGTCGACGACAGTATGAGAGATAACATCGCCTAAATAACCATTTTGAGAACCTTTCACTTCACCGTCGATCATTTCTGTGAATGAGCCATTTCTATAGAAGATGACTGAGAGGAGTCCGTCAAGATCGTTTGTGTATGATTTGACCGATTTAATCTCAGAAATATCAAGAGCGACTGGCAATCTTTCCCATTCCTTGCCAGAATCATACCCATAGATTAATGTAATCTCTGAATTAGTATACAGGACAAAATAATCGTTCACAAAGTCTAACTTGAAATCAGAAACGAATGGGATCTTGAATTGATGAGTACCATCAACAGTAAAGACATCAATCGTCTTCTCGTTCGAAACCGCAAAGAAATCGTCGCTTGGAATTGAAATGAATTGACCAGCAGGTAACGAAATTGGTTGTGATGCAACGCCAGTGACTTTATTGATGATCAAAGCATGGTATTTGTTTGTATTGAAAATGACTCTAGAGCCATGGAAATCAGTAATTTCATCATATCCAGCAGGTAGAGCATGTGTGACAGCGGTTTGCTTTGCGCTATCATAGAACAAATAATGGGCATTCTGGGTGTTGTGTTCTTGAAACAATAAGATAGCATTGCCATTTTCAAAGGTTGATATCTTTAGGTCGTCAAACTGTTGGATCTCAAGGGTTTGAACGACTTCACCGTCAAAATCACTGACAATCAATTCGCCTGAGCTCAAGGCAATGACAACAATTGGAGTACCTTCAGTTGGTAATAAAGCAACAGATGCAACTTGCTTACCTTCAAACTCAGCAATTGTTCTCAAAAGACTTCCATTTGATCTCCATAATGAAACTGTGGATGACTGTTCAAAGTTGAGGGCAGCAATGAAGCCATGACAATAGCTACAGTGGACGATCTGAGAAGTATTAGCATTGACACCTTTCAATTGAACTCTCCAATTGATTTCACCCTCCTTAACGCCCGTAAGGATCCCTTTTCCTGAGAGTATGTTCACAAACTCGCCTTGTAGGAAAGCATTGGCAGTGCTAAAATCACCAATTTGTCGAGCTTCCCAGTCCACTGAAAAGGCTTCATCGTCAAACACAGCAAACACAGACGCTATTAGCGCCACCAGAAGGACTGAAAACGAGCCAAACTTCATCTTTTGCCTGCGCCTGGATTGTTTGGTGCATCCATCGTGTGGAACTGCACTCAGGATTTCATCATCTTCAAAATTCGCGGTAGACTTATTAAGAATTCGGCAACAAAAGGCGAAAAGTCAACTGTTGGCCCTCACCACTGCCTGCAAACGCCACACAAAAACTCATGTTCAAATTCAACTTCGCCGCTTTATTGGCTTTGGCTGCTGTCTTCTTCCAAATCGTCGCTGCTGTTGACCAATTGCAAGTCGGTGAGTTTGCAGGCACAGTTTAACCGGGAGATCTGTGGTGAGAGCTTCCCCAGAATGAACACATCACTAACTGAAGAACAGGCGTCCTGAAGAAAATCCCAGAAGATAAGTGTACCCGTAAGGCCTCCAAGGGAAACCAGGTCGAAGTTCACTACACCGGTTCTCTAGACGACGGCTCAGTCTTCGACTCTTCCTTGGAGAGAGGTCAACCAATTGTGTTCACCTTGGGTGCTGGTCAAGTGATCCAGGGTTGGGATCTGGGTATCTTGGGCATGTGCATTGGCGAGAAGAGAAAGTTGAACATCCCACCACATTTGGCTTATGGTAAGAGAGGTGCTGGTGGTGTGATCCCACCTGATGCCTCTTTGACTTTCACTGTTGAGTTGGTGGGTATCGACGGTTACTATGGTGAAGAAAATAACGACGAGGAAGCAGATGTCAAAGATGAGTTGTGACTGATGTATAATCAACCTAAGCTATAGCGAATGAAAACTTATTCATAATTGTAATAGCTTTGTAGTTAGTGTCTCTTTGTATAAAGGCGTAACCTGAGAGTTTTGATGGTTCGGTGAAATCGCATTCGGATCGGGATTAATATCCACGCGGTAATAGTGATCTTTTATTCTTTTATGTTATACCGTTTGGCAGACGTACAGCAACTGCTGTTGCCACTTTCGATGTCCAGGATGTGTATAGCTGTTTCTAAACGCTCTAAGTGTTTAATAATCATAACAATCCCCCCAAAAAAATGATAAATCAAGAGGTCAATAGGGATATATGGCATGGTCAAATTAAAAATTGAACACATTTGTCATTTTCAATTAATCAGAAGACGTATCTGAAATGAGTTTTAGGCTTCATATATTGTTGTCATTAACATCAATGATGAAACAGCACACATATTTGCTCCGATATTATGATTGTACAACTGTATTTGCATATAAAGCTATGAGCCATGACATCAGGAGTAACGTCACCACTCTATGAGCACAATATATAAGTTTTTGAGGGATACTAATAGAAGAGGAGTTGGCGCTACACTAAATTTCGGATAGTGGACACTAGTAAAACATTAAACACAGACACCTGTAGAAAGCCTTCAAACTAAGTATCTGAAGTCGGGGTGGATCTTGGAGCCATCATTACCTTTACCCAACTCCTTCTCCCATTTCATTGAACCTTCTTCGATTCTGTTGTTCAAAATGGTCAATCTTGTTCTTAGAACAACTGCCAATGCGATTGAACAAACGATAAAGACACAGTTACAAATGAAGGCAAGTGAATATCTTGGAGCAGCGCTGGAAGGATATAAATATGAGTTCCAGATAGAGGTGGAGTTTGACAGACAGTTCGCGATGGAGATAGCGATGGCTCTCTTTAAAGGTGGTCTTGGAACGCAATTGGAGATCCATGAAAGAATGGTTGTGAAGGCACAGTACAGTGATGGGATCATTAGACACATGGAGAAATATCTGGCACCAGTGTTTGTAGTTGCAACGGCGATGATGAAGGAAACTAAAGCTAATGATAGTGGTATGACAACGTGAAGGAATCTTTCACCGGTTTTATCAGCATGACGAGCCCATATGTAAGTGAAGACGACTGCAAGCAAGTAAGGTGGAGCTGTTAGAGCCAGAGTGGTCATTCTGTCAAAGTTCAAAGTTTGCACGACTGATGGGAAGAAGTTGGTGACACCGCAAGCGGCAACTAAGAATGATAAGATACCAGTTAAAGTTAAAACCTTGATATCTCTAATGGCCAATAAAAACATTGTCCAGTAAGATTCCTGAGTTTCAGAATCGTCATCATCTTGACCGATTTCCTTTCTTAATTTCCACATGATATAAGCCCTCTCTTCTTCAGTCAAGAACTTGGAGTTTTGTGGTAAATCAGGTAGGATGAAATAGGCGAATGGGATAGACAAAATGGTGATTGAACCCTCGATCAAGAATAAGTATCTCCAGGATCTTAAACCACCAACACCATCCATCTTTTGAATGATACCAGTAGCGATCAGACCTGAAACTGCACCAGACAACAATGAACCGGAGTATAGGATGGCATTTCTGAAAGATAACTGCTTTCTAGTATACCAGCAAGATAGTAGCAACAAGGCAGAACCGAAAAAGCCAGCTTCTGTGAAACCTAGGATGAATCTAACAGCGAAAAGCCCACCAAAACCTTGAACGGCACCAGTAGATGTGGAGACAATAGCCCATGATGTCATAATCACAGTGATAAATAACGAAGGACGACCAACTTTGTTGAAAATCATGTTTGCTGGAACTTGCATCAGGATATAACCAACGAACAGGATGGAGATGCATGTTTGGTATTGAGAACCTTTCAAACCCAGGTCTTCTTCCAACCCACCAAGTCTGGCACTAGCAATGTTGTTTCTGTCCAAGTAATTCAAGATGTAGATATAGACCAACATTGGCAACATTCTCATATCAATCTTTCTGGTAGCTCTCTTGTCAAGTTCCTCTAGATCTTCCTCAGAGTAGTCAGCTAGGATCTCTGGGACCTCAAGATTCTTTCTAAGTTCTTCAGTGATTGTTGGAAGACTGTTGACTAAAGGCGCGTCTTTACTGACGTCCTTAATAGACTGACTGAATTCAGAGGATTGACGGTCCTCTAGCTCTTCCACTTCTGGTTTGTCCCTGATTTCGATACTCATGTTCGCTCGATTATAGGAGATGAGAGTTGAAGGATAACTGGTGTACTTGCAGAAGTATTTATACTCCAGAGTCAAACCAGTGTTCAAGGGGTCCACGCAACCCACAGATGGAGGATCTTCAGCCGATTCTGGGGAAAGCAGCGAATAAGCGGACAAGGACTCTTTCGGAGGCGTTATAAACTTTAAAGAGTTAGGCTTTTTTCTTTGATGGTACATATTTGTCCGAGACCAATACCTGCACTCCAGTTTTCACAAGGGTCTGCAGGAAGGAGGAATCTCTAAAGAACGCCAAAAGGCAAATGGAAGTAAGTAACAGAACAAGACGCACAGGCCCTCATCTTACACCACCAGATATACTATAAGAGCCCAGAAAACAGAGCCCAGGATCCAGAGCCTTTGTTCATCCTCTTACCAAGGAACTGTCAAGAGATTTCCAAGCATAGTTTTTCCGGGGTGAGATCCTTTTTTTATTTTTTGGACAAATGTCAAATCCAGGGTCAGAGTCACTTGCAGGACTCAGGGTTGAATCATCTTGAGAACACTCAAGGCACAGATCGTACAGCTTTTCTCCACTCCAGGATGGGTTTCACCAATATTGTCCGCTTTGTGGGGGAGCAGTGTTTTATTCTAACAGATCTTGAGACTCAATTTCAACCAGTAGGCTTCAAGAAGTGTCCTTTCAACGCACTGCTGAGGCCAACACTCCTTCGTTCGACTGCACATTCCATACTCTTACTAGACGTCTCTGATTCTATAAAAGTTCCCAACGATTCCATAGCTTCTGTTGGGCCGTTTGGTCCTGTAAAAGTTTTGGACATCCAGGCAGACTACTCCATGCTTTTCCGGAGCCTTTGATGCATATGGGGAAAATCGTACCTTTTCGGAAATTATAAGAGCAATATGGACAAAAGTCCCAGATCCAAATGCGTATTAAGATAACAGTAAGAAACCCCTTAGATCAAAGAAATGTAGCAACCAGCAATGTCGTTGTTCGAAGTGTGAAAAGGGCGACAGTGATCCCACAAGCATATCTGGATCCTATATAAAATTGACGAGAAACACTCAAAACCGTATCACGCTGGCAACTTCTCGTGATGATCACAGTGTTAGACAAAAACTCACCCAATTCAATGCTCTATATGCTACAGCACAGTTCCAAGAAACCAAAATATTATTACCTAAAATTTTATATTCATCAAATTACAAAAAAAAAACTTAGTTTCTTGACTTCGGAGCGTAAGTCTTTTTGGTTTTCTTTGATCTGGAGTATTGAGAGGTTCTCTTGACGGCAACAGCTCTGATGTCATCTCTGTAACCCTTAGCCAAGTTGGAGACGGCTAAAGCAGTTTTTCTTGAGGATTTGTATTGACCGAAAGAAACGACAGCAACGTTCTTAGCTGGCTTGTTGGCGTTCTTAGCAACCTTTGATCTGACAGTGATTTTACCATTTTCTTGGGAGATACCTAAGGCTTTGTCATTGGCTAAACCTGAGGAGGTCTTGGTGTTCTTACCAGAAACGTTTAATGGATCACGGGATAAAGTGATGGTAGGACGTTTGACCAAGTATGATGATTGTTTTGAGGTCAAAGCCCAGATTAAGTCGCTGGAAAAATCGTTAGTTGTCATGATACTTATATATTTTCGTTGAGTAGGCATTAGTGACAGAGTGTTGGTATAGTGGAGGAGAAATAAGTTCGGTGAGTGTCCAAATAGGTTGGCTTTTTGGTAAAATAACAGGCTCAACAGTGACCTCTTTAGAAAATTCAAGATAGGTTCACACAGCTTTGATGAATTCAATAGAATTTCTGTTACCATTCTGAAACAGTAGAACGCCATATGGGACAGATTGAATCATCGTTTCCTTCTATTCCAGTCACTTTAAAATCTTTCAGGCTTCAAATTCCAGAAAAATATAATACAAATCTCCTCTGGTGTTTTCTCGTTTTGTAGTACCAACCGTAGTCACTATCCACACTCGTGTTATAACTACCTACCTTGAAACGTTAGACATTTTTGCTATGCTGTTGGATAATTCAGTCCCTTCAATTAACTGAAGCGTTAAAGTGTACGACTTTTCATTTTTCACACTCTGTACTGACAGCAACGACCAAATTCGCGAAGATCTCCCATAGTTAACGTCGCCTGTTGTCGCGAAATTTGGAGATTTTTGGATAAATGGAGCGCTTTCAAATTTGAGTCGGTTAGAATTTGCGCGAACTGTGGGTAGTTGGTTTTTTTCTGTGACTGTTAAACTTTAACCTATTTCGGATCACGTGAGAGAATGCAGATATGAGTAGGGCTACCCAAGTTTTCCTTACGCTTACATTCTGGCGTAAAATGGAAAGTTGTAAATTAGGAGCATATACGATGTTGTCTTGATTTTGCATTATGTATTTTCGGAACTAGCAGACATGGTCAAGATGAGATATACGCGAGAATAGCAATACTGATATTAATGCTTAGAAGTAATATTGGATGTATTAAAC
Source organism: Taiozyma onychis (assembly GCA_030582435.1). Taxonomy (NCBI): domain Eukaryota; kingdom Fungi; phylum Ascomycota; class Saccharomycetes; order Phaffomycetales; family Wickerhamomycetaceae; genus Taiozyma; species Taiozyma onychis. The sequence continues at coordinate 18,148 of JAKTWU010000289.1, forward strand.
TTAGTATAGCCTGGAGAAGTAAAGGAATAAAAACATAAACAATATAAACAGAGTAACGAACAGCCTGCCAGTGCGATTTTAACCTGATCTAAATGTGGCTCAGTTGTTAAACAGCCAGTGAGGTACCGTAATGTATCTAAATAGTATAATATTGATACTGGTTCTTGTCTCCTAGCTCTTCTTTTTCCTTGTCAGCAAACAGAAAAGCTCAAATATAAATAAACTGTGTCTGTGGGCGAGTGCATTTTAGTTCCTATTGTAAACCTAATTAGCAGCAATCAATTTATTTGCAACAGATATTGTTAGGTCTTCGTCAACGAGGTGCAAACCATTGATCTTCAAACTGACATTGACAAAGTAATCAATTAATTGAGACCTTTGGTTAAAATTTAGAATTGAACCATTGGAATCACCTAACCATATTCTCAAAACACCTGAGATTTCCTCAATTTTGAATCTTATTTCCTTGTCATCTAGGTATGTGTCATTGAATTGGATCATTGTGGTAATGATGGTATATAGAGCTGTAAAACCCAAGAATCCTAAATCTTTGATGGATTGGACATCAAGTTTCTTGAACCACTTCTTAACCTGCTCAGAATCTTTCTTATCAAAGACCAAGTTTTGAATGATAGCAGAATATAACACCAATAGATCATCAGTCTTTACACTAGAGACACCCCAAGATTCCAAAGTTTGTTTGTATTTGGCGATTTGTGAATCAGTTGGGCTGAATAGTGTTTTTAGTTCAACATTGAAGTCGTCAATTTCTGAAACCAACTCTTTGGAAATCTCTGGAACTGACGCACTTGATGAGACAGCTGAGACCATGAATTCTGTCAAGATGGAGTTTGTAGTGGTTTCATTGATCAATTTGTAAAAAATGGTGATGATGGAGAAGTCAGAATCAATCTGCTGTTCATCTGCGTCATCATTCATGGATTCAATATCATAGTTAACAAATCTCTTAATATAGTCTTCATTGTTGATGGTATCTGAATTATCCAGTGATAAGATGGTTCTGATATAATCATAATCGTTCAATTCTGAATTTAGTTTCACTTCTTTAATGTAAGACCATAGTTTATCAACATATGCATTTGTTATGAATTTGACAACGGAATTGGAATGGTAGTTTTGAACTTTCAATAAAACGGCTCTAAAGATGGCAGATTTGACGTAATCATTGTTGGAATGACCACTTTTCAACCTGAACGTTGTCCAGATGTTAGATGATTTCAGATTTCTAACATCTTCAATGGATCTTAATGTTGATTGAACTACCGGGGCCTTCTTCTTGGAAGATTTGGAATAGAACAATGATGGGAAGACGATACTCAACACAACACCAAAGATCAATAACATCTTCATCAACATGATGACTGGTTTACTCAACACTTGGAAACCTGATTGACCAAAGCTGAAGACAGGAAGGGAGAACAATGACCTAGCATCAACGTTGTTGAAATCATCGCTTAGACCAGCCCCAACCATACAACCCAACCCACCAAGCAAGATCTTACTCGTATAGCTCTTGTCAGTGTTTTGAGAGCCGTTGCTGATGTTAGATGAATATGAACCGACTGAAGTGCTTGGAGTCACATTATTACCCTGGCTATCATACATCTTATTTCTCATTTCCTCGATCTCTTTTCTCAACGATTCATTCTTGGATTCTAAATGTTTGATGTATTCAGTGGCCTTGGATAAGATAGTGGCCTTGTTCAATTTCTTTGCTGGTTGAAGACCGTCCAATTGATCATCAAATTCATCATCACCACTATCGACAAGAACTCGTAATGCCGGAACAGAGTCTCTTAAAGCCTTGATTTTATCGTTGATGTTTGTTCTATATCTCTTTTCAATCATGTTATGAGAAGATTTCTCCTTCTTACAGGGCTTCTTGGAGATTGATGCCTGAGAATGACCCTTTACATCAGAGAGTTTGACTCTATGGGTATTGTTGTTTGTCAAAGTGGAAGTTGGGGAGCCCATGTGTGACGAGTTGTTGGATTCAGAGCTGATAGACTCCTTTTTGATGTAGGTAACGCTGTTGTTGACATTAAACGAACCTTGTTGTTGTTGGAAACCAAAGTCGTTGAATTGGTCCCCATTGATTTCGTTAGCTTGCAAGTTGTTGAAGTCAATTGGCGAATTGCTCGAATTGGAGGTGTAGTCTGGAGATAGGAGAAATTGGCCATTGCTGTTGTTCTCGTTCAGTTCGTTATTTTCGTTAAAGTCGTAAAAGGAGTTGAAGGCCAAGTCATCGTCGTCGGTAGATGATAGAGAGGGGTTGGAGAGCATCTGCTGCTTCTGCAACTGTTGAATTTGTGCTTGATTCATCCTGTTACCATTGCTATTGCCGTTATTGATGAAGGCGCCATTAGAGAGCACTTGGTTGATGGATTTGTTTTGGAGCTGAGGCTGCGGGTTGCTGAAGGACGCTAGGAAGGCGTCGTACTCTTCAAAGGAGTATGACATGGTGTTGTTGGAAGGTTGAAAAGCTGTGATCTTGACCGAAGAAGAGTGTGAAACATGGAAACATAACGAATCTGATTTTTTTTTACTCTTTTGGGGAGTTGATGGTTCTTTGAGAAGCTGAGTTTGTCGCTTAAAAAATCATACGACTTTTCAAAAATCAGCTAATTTTGTGTGCGGTAGGCGCACGCTCTGTTTGACACAAAAAAAAGTTTTCCCCGGGTCGTTTTCTTTGATCGCTTTCAAGTTGCCCCGGTAAAACACAAAATTCTCTAAGCTACTCGCGTATATAGATCAATGACTAATGTCTATTCAATCATCCCCGGTAGATGAAGCTGTCTAATGTCTGGTTCCTCGTGATGCCCCTCTTGCTCTTCACCAGCGTCGTATCGGCAACTACTCGAGCCTTGTTGTCCACAGTGTGGAGAGGCGTTAGCGGTATGCGCCTGCCATTGGAATGGGAATGTGACTGCGGATGTGAATGCGCTCTGTGACTCTTCAACGGGGCAGACATCCAGCTATGTGCGGTTTCCTGGCTCTTGAAGCCGTATCTCTCAAAGAGTCCTGCTCGTATATATTGCTTAACCGAGCCATTACTGGAGATAGTGTCCTCATAAACGACAGTTTGTAGGTCATCCAAGATCCGTTGGGTATCGGGTAGATTCTCCTTGTCCGAATCTGAATCCTCATCCAGGCTCACGTTAATCTCGCTCTCTTCACCTGGAACTTCAATTGGTGTTGGCTTTGTGGGCTGGATCTTTGATCCATTTTCCTCATTAACATCTTCTTGATCACCCTCAATTTTGTCCAGGTCAACATCTGTCAGTTCACCATCACTTGGAGAATCCTCGATGAATAACGGAGTTTCCTGAGCAGATCTGATAGGAATCACTGGCTCAGTTTCAGCTCTAGCTTTTGCAAAGAAGCGGCTTGAAACCTGGGGTGTAGTAGGGACTTCTTTTTGGAACAGCTTTCTTCTCTTAGAAGTGGGAGATAAAGGTGGTTCAGTGTTGAAGGCGGGAAGAGTCACTGATCTCTTTGATGTAGCAGATTTAATCTGGAAGAAAGAGTCTATACCCATCGAGATTGGGGTGGTTCTTGATTGGGAGATCTTCAAAGGCAGTGATTGGGTTTTCGATGGGGTGTTCTTTGGATGTGATCGGGCTGGGCGTTGCTGAGATTGAACACTCATAAAAGATTTAGATGCTAATAGTGTACTGCCTTCTAGGGATTGACCCAAAGAAGCTTCCCTGGGAATCAATGTTTGTTTGGTGATTGGATCAATGTCACCAATGGAGATCTTATAGTGAGTGTCATTGTCTAACAATGGCCCTATAGACTCTTCCAACAACTCATTATTCACATCTAGTTCCAAAATTTCATTCAAAGTTGTGATAGTCTTGTTGACAGGGTCGAAAACTCTTTGATATTGGAAGGATAAATCAGCTCTAGCATACTCTTCTTCAAATCCGTTGGGCACTCTTTTGCCCTCCAATCTCAAACTCATTAAACACCTCTTCATAGACGAGATCCTCTTGGCCAACTTGAACGCAGTGACAATACCAACACCGGGTATACCGTTCGTGTAATCACACCCACTCAAACATGCAACTATTCTCAATTGTGATTCTGTCATTAGTCCAATGGGCACATTACGACACTTTTTGAAGTTCTCTCTTCTAATCTCGATACATTCACCAAACTCGTTCAACTTCGTTAGCAACACCTTGGCACCAAAGATCAGCAAATCAGAATCTTCACTGATAATAGCATCAACTAAACCTTGTTTTTCAAGGTACACCATCTGGGCATCGGCTTCGTATGGAGCGACAATGTAGGAGATACCTTCAGATTTCAAGTATTCAATCACGGTCTTGGCCATTGCTGGTGTCACATCAACGCAAACACTGAAGTATCCATGTGCGCCCTTTTTGTCACCTCTCTCTAGACATTCCATACCTTTCTCTCTGTTGATTTGTCTGTTGCGTGCTCTCCCGGCCTCTGTACCTTGCTTGCTGCCGAACTCATCACCGTCAAACACGAAGTAAGGCTCGATCTGGAAGTTTCTGAGGAGTGCCACTCGCTTCTGGAAGAAGCTCAAGTACCGTGTAGTGTGTAGGTTCTGGGCCAACTCCCAGGCACACGCGAAAGCACCTTTGTGTAGCCAGGCATAGGAGTCGATAGCGACCGTTTTGCCCCGGAGCTTCTCTAGAGAGACATTTTCCTGGATCTCCTTCAACTGTGGGAGGAGGCCTGTCACACCCATCGCCAATACTTGTGCGGTTTAGTGGACGAGTAGGCTCAAGACGCGCGAGACTAACAAATTTATTGTCTGTGGATGTAAACAAAAGATCTGAGAATCGCGAGTCCACACCGAAATCTCGGACTCAAAAATCAGATCAAAAGCAGACTCTGTCGCACAAACAGCACTCGAAGACCCACCACATAGATGAGTTACCAGAACGGTGATGCGCACCAATTGGCACAAGGCGTGAGCCAGGTCTCTCTGGGCACAGCACCTAGAAAGAAACGTCCTGCTAGGGCCCACCACACGCTCCAGAACCAGGCATCCATGTCCAATCTGAACAGCACAGAACCTTCGCCAAACTTGCACCAGAACGCCTACAGCCAGCCTAATCTGTACCAGCCATCGCAGCCGGGTGCCCGGGGTACCCGGGGTACCCCAGGCATACCACATTTTACCAATGCTTTAGGAAACGACCCAACGGTGCCTCAGCCTCCACAAGTCGGGTTCCATCAGCAGCATTTCCAACAACACCCGGCACCAGCAGCTGCCACAAATGTCCCAGTCTACAACGCCGTTGATCCCTCCAAGAACAATGACACTCTGTCAGTGCCTGCTCAGAGACAGCTCTCTGAGAACGAGTGGAGGACCGAGAGCTTCAAGTCTTTCGAAAATACACTTCCTCCAACCTCCACCACCCAGTTCCATTCCATTGACCAGAGCGTGTCTACTCCAAAGTTCTGCAAGTTGTCCATGTACCAGATCCCCGTTAGTGAACAATTGAGAGTCACCACTAAGTTACCATTGGGCCTAACAGTTAGACCATTCGCCCCTGCAGATTTCGATAATGAGACTGTCCCTGTTGTTGATATGAAGGAAACCAATGGTCCACTACGTTGTCGTCGTTGTCGTACCTATTTGAACCCAATGATGAGATTCACCAACGATGGAAAGTTCATCTGTAACATGTGTAAAGTGCCAAATCCAGTTCCAAGCGAATATTACGCTCAACTAGACGCTGCTGGTAGAAGAGTTGACCAGTATATGAGACCAGAGTTGCATAAGGGTACTGTGGACTTCATCGTTCCAGAATCATATTGGGTTGAAGACGGTGTTCTTCCAAATGTCTTGCATCATATATTCTTAATCGATGTTAGTGCTCCTCCGGAAATCATCAGGGCATCCACCGAAGCCATTGAAACCATCTTGTACAACTTACCAAGCCCTGTCAAAGTCGGTATCATTACTTATGATGATAGAGTCCATTTTTACAACCTAAACTCTGAAGTGTTGCAAATACAAGTTGCTGCTGATTTAGACGATCCCTTCATCCCAATCAATGATGGGTTGTTTGTTGATCCATCTGAGAATCAATTCCAGATTAGCAATGCCTTGAACACCATCAATGAATTATACTCAAATTTCCAACCAGCTGTTGTCTCCTATGGTGCTGCCTTACAATATGCCCACGAAGCATTGAAGACCGTTGGCGGTGGTAAAATTACTGCTACATTATCCAAAACTCCAAGTAATGGGCCTGGTTTATTGGCCAACACCAATAACAATGATAAAGGTGAACCGGAGACTTTCAGACCAAACAGTGAATTCTACATTAAATTGTCAAACGATTTCATCAATTCAAATGTTGGTCTTGACTTGTTTGTGATCTCTAATAGCTCGGTTGACTTGAAGAACTCCGCTCTAATAGTTTTTAAGACTGGTGGTATTCTAAAGCTATTCTCCAATTTCCAAGTTGAAAAAGATGAAACACTATTCATTCAAGATTTCTCCAAGACTGTGCTGAACACTACTGGCTACCAAGCTCAATTGAAAGTCCGTTGTTCTAATGGTCTACAAGTGCAATCATATTATGGTAACTTTGATGTCAAGGCAGACCAGGATCCAAAATTCCCAGTTGTCTCCTCTGATCAAGAAATCTCCGTCCTGTTCAAGTATGATTCAAAACTTGATGCTAAGGAGGATGTCCATTTCCAGACAGCCGTGCTATACACAGGGATTGATGGCGTTAGAAAAGTTAGAGTCACAAATGTCGTTGCTGCTGTCACAAGCGATATCAGTAACACGTTCGCTTTTGCATATCAAGATGTTGTGTTGAACATCATCATCAAGATCTGCCTGAACCATTTACATAAACAACATTCCACAGAGGTCAAATTAACTACCACCACAAAATTAGTGGAAATCTTCTCACAGTACAGGCTATTGTCCTCTTCCAACTCCAATCCAACTCAATTAATCATGCCTGATAGTTTGAGCACTTTGACAGCTTATATCTCAGCATTCCAAAAATCCAAAGTCTTTAAAGTATCCATTAACAATAACATCAAACTTTATGATTATTACCAATTGAATGCTTTGACATTAGATAAGTTATTGTTGAAGCTATACCCCAGAGTCATTGCTCTACATGAATTACTAGACCATGAAGCTATTTTTGACGAGACTGGAAGATTCCAAATGCCGAAGAATTTGAAAGCTTCAAGTGAGTTCATTACATTAGGTGGAGCTTTCTTGTTCTTCAACGGTGAAAAGGTTTATGTCTATATCCACAGCAGAGTGAACCCTTTGTTATTGCAAGATCTATTTGGTGTTGGTAGTATCGAAGAGTTGTCACCAAACTTGAGACAATTCCCAACCATTGATACATTGGTTTCACAGCAGGCTAGAAACTTGGTCTCATACTTACAAAGTACAATCAAATCAGCCACACTGGACATCAACATTGTCAGACAAAGTATTGATCCATCACAATTTGAGATAAATGATCTATTAGTCGAGGATCGTGCTGTTGATAAGACGCCATCATTTGTCGAATTGATCACTTCAATTCATAAGCAAATCAGAGAAAAATTGCAAAACGCCAGTGCTCCAAGGATCAATGATATCCATGAGGATGAGAGCACGCTAAGTCAAAGATTCTTAAATTTATGAAATAGTTTGAAAATATATGGCAATGCATAATTATTTAATAGTGGGTCTACGACCAGAAAGCTCACTAGTAACAATACTGAAATATATCTCTTAGTCATTTATCTAGTAATCTTTCTTCTGAATCTTTGTTGCTTATGTATCTTTTTTTCAAGCTTCCTTTGAACTTTCTTCAAGAAGGTACGTAGCATTGACAACAAGATGAATAGGATTTCTTGAAGGATCTTGAAAGTGGACACCACGAGTTCGTTATCAAGAAGTCGTTGCCAAAACCCAGCAAGCATGATCATGAATGGTGTCAAGATCTCCACACTTATCTTAAATATTTGTAATGATAGCAACACTATTCTCGTTAGCAACTCCTTATGCGTCAGCTCTTCATTAGATGATGGTGTATCTTTTACCCCTAACGTGCTTACCAGCATCCTGATGAGGGCATTATCAGTACTATTTGCCTGCCACCCCATCTCAGCTTCTTCCTCTGACCTTACATGCAACTGAGTCAGTGCTTCTTTGTCATTAATGCTCTCCATTATGTCCTTGCTAGACTTGATACAACTCCTTTTAAAATCGTCAAACCTGATATTAGGCTGTAGCAGCAGGTTCTCCATTTCATTCAGAGATTTCACGAGTTTAGCCACATCTACAAACTCGTTGATCTTGCTAGCTTCTTCATTTAACTCTCTCTTCACTGGGGTCTGAGAATACGTCTTTTGGGGTTTTGGAGTATCATGTCGTTCTATACGGTCATTAAGGATCTTGTTAGATATGCGGAACGAGTGACCTTCAGAGACGGCGATGTCGTAGTCAGACTCATCTTCTGCCTCATCAGTGGCCGTAGTTTGACTTATAGTCTCGATGGTATTGGCTATTAGCGATCGTAGGGTCATTGCTCTGGTTATTGTTGGCTCTGAGTGTGCACCTTTAAGTCCTGGAGTTCCTTTTTCCTCTCCTTTGACACAAAGAATTCCTGCACTTACCAGGAAACAGAGAAAATCAGCCATCTGTTGCTACGTAACTACGACAACTCATATAAAACGTTAAAACGTTTCAATATTCACACAAACAAAAATTCTAAATACCTCTAAGATCATCATGAACCAAGAAAAACAGTAAAAACAGTTGAAGAAACAAACACACATTTAAAATCAACATGCAGTCATAAGCTAAAAAAGCATCACAGAACAAACCCAAAGAAGATCAATGTCAGACTCCCCAACAAGCTGTAATGTGTCATGGAAGTCCAATCAAACGGCATGAAAATAGGCGCCGCATTTGTGGATGATGAGAAACTCGAAGACGTGGCGTTGGCCGTTCTACCCGGGTAGATAACACCACTTGTTATTCTTGCGCTGACTTCAGGTGGGATCCTCGTTGTAGCTGAGAATTCCGAGATAAAACTGAAAGTCATCCCTGCGGTCACATTGTTGTTCACTGCAAATGGGATAGTCCCTGATTGGATAATGGAGGATTCCAGTGGCAAGTCAGTGGTGGTGAAGGAAGTAGTGATTGAATCAGAGTTCTTCATGGAGTTCCAATCGACATTATTGGCCTGAGCAAGGGCAATCTTGTTGCTTTCATTATCAATGGCAAAATATAATGATCTCAAAACATTTGCACCAAGAACAGAGTAACCGTAGGCAGACAATGGGATAACACCCAGCAGACAAGCCTTTTCACCATCATCGAACACCACAGAATCACTATCTGAGTTAATCTCTCTCAACATGTTTGCCACTGGGACATCCACGGTCAAATTACCAAATTGAAATGAGATCTTGGCATTCAAGTTACCAACAGAACATTTTACTAACCAGGACTTATCATCAGCGGAGTAATAAGCGTTCAGTTGGATGGCCAAGTTAATGACAGTGTTCAATGGTAACAAGGTGAAAACGGACCTTGAATCCAACAAGACAGGAATTTCGAGAGTTTCATCAAATAGCAATAGAGAACCACCATCTTCATTCTTAACACTCATTGATGTCAATGGAACGATTGGATAGTTGTAGAATAAATTTTTACCATCATAATAAGGGATATTATCAAACCCGACAAGTTGATTATCAAAATGGTTTGGATTCACACCACCAAATACTACCTCCAGTGTTGTATCATCCTTTGCAAAGTAGGAGTAAGAAGCAGTTTCAATCAAGCCTTCACCTTTCAGCATTTCAAGGAAGTAGATGTTGTAACCAGTTAGTTCGTTTGCAATAGGGCCAGCTAAACCAAGGGCACCAGCTCGAACATCCGTGATATTTGCATTCAGAAAATCGACGGATTCAAAAACCAGGGTTCCATTGCTCGAATTATAGGTGATCAAATCGTCAATAGACATGACATCCTGCACAACGGAACCATTCACATAGATTGTGTTCAAAAAGGTTTCTCTTTGCCAATCATTATAATCTATAGCGTAAGGAGAATCCTCGATGTAGTAGACACCCGAACTGATGCAAGGGGTGTAGTAAGAAGCTGCGGTAGATTGTGAAGCTTCGGATGAAGAGTGGGCTGATAATGAGCTTTCGATTTCGGCTTCTTCCTCACAAGTATCGAAAGTATTGCCGTTGAGGACCCATAGGTATGGCTGTCCAGTATCCACCCTTAGCATCTCGTATTGAGGTGGACTCCCAAAAGTGGCATTTATGTGGAAGACTGATTGTTTTGTAGAGCCTGTGGCATGTAAAGTGGGTAATGGTTTATAAGTGTTGGAGAAACTGCTATTCTGAGAAAGCGCACATGGTATCAGAGCTAAAAGGATTGTTGTGAAAGTGCCCAGGTGCATCATAGAACGTGTGTACTATTGTGAGTGAGTGGAATTTGTCGTTGTTGAAGGAATGGTTCTTGTATGCTGATTGGTGGGGCGGGAGATCTTTGTCCAGTTTATTTTAGTGCTTATTATTACCAAAACAATAATAAACAAAGCGAGAACAAGCTGGAAAGCACAGTGGGCAGATGTAGGAGGGCAGCGAATGGTGTGGCAGCCAAAAGAGCAACTTCTTGCACTAAACAGGTTCCCGCTGAAAAACGTTGCAAGAAAGCCTCGAGGCGAGTTTTATTTCGGGGCTTTTCCCTTTTTTTGGGTTTCTGAATTTAAACGGTTAATTTTTTTCCAAAAGAGAAAATTTAGTTTGGAAAACGTCATACCGCGAATTTGATATTTTTTAAATTTGTAATTTTTTATTTTATTTTCTTGATCGGTGAAATTCTGCCGAAAGCCGAAAGCTGGGAAGGACGACGTGTTTCGCGGATTTTTAGACAGAACACGCACAGAACACATAGAAACCTTCTGTCTGGAGCCAGAACCACAGGGTTGTTACCGCGTTTTTGATAGGAAAAAAGAACAAAAAACACTAACACACGCCCTGAACACGATCAATTGAGCTGTAGAATCACAAATCAGAGCCCAAAGACGACACATCATGGGCGAATCCACAATGCTGAAGAAATCATCCCAGGTGGAGTTACACGTGAGGAGACCCTCTTTCATTAGTTCTGGTAGCATGGAAGCAGGCAATTCTCCGAGAGACTCTGAACCAGCCAGTGGTATAACAGAACCTCTATTGGACAATGAACTGAAAAAGCAGATCAAGGCTCCTCTGATAACACAGACAACCATTGAGATCATATGCTGTACTTTGGGATGGTACCTGACGTCCCTTACCTTATCATTATATAACAAGTGGATGTTTGATAAGTCCAAATTGAACTTCCCATTCCCAATATTAATCACTTCATTCCATCAGTTACTGCTCTCGATTTTATCACTTATGACAATAACTTTGAAACCATCATTGAAACCAAACCAGGAAGTGTCTTGGAAGTTTTACTTCACTCACATCCTGCCGTGTTCCATGGCCTCTGCTGGTGATATCGGCGCAGGAAATATGAGCTTCAGATTCATTTCATTGACCACTTACACTATGGTCAAATCATCGTCGATTGCTTTTGTTCTACTGTTTGGTGTCATTGCTCGCTTGGAAAGATTCTCATACAATTTACTCGGGATTGTGATATTGATGAGTCTTGGTGTCATGTTGATGGTGGATAAGGATGAGAATGACACCAACAAGGATCAATACTTTTTTCTGGGGTTCTGCCTTGTATTAGTATCAGCATGCATGAGTGGCCTGCGTTGGGTTTTTACACAGTTGCTATTACACAAGAACCATCATTTGGACACAGTGGATGCCACTTCACAGGATGAAGACAAGGAATCACCACCACAAAAGAAGAAAAACCCAATCTTTACGATATACCAACTATCGCCACCAATGTTTTGCATATTGTTTTTCATTGGATTACTCATCGAAGGGTTTGGTCCGTTCCTTCAATCGCCAATATGGGAAGAGAAAGGTGTGTTTACGGCATTGCTTCTGTTGCTGATTCCAGGTGGGTTAGTGTTCTTCATGACATTATTCGAGTTTGGGATCCTTCAAAGGGCACAAGTGATCACATTGTCCATCGCCGGTATTTTCAAAGAGCTACTAACGATCATGGTTTCCCATTTCGTGTATGGTGATAGCTTAACTCTAATCAACTCTATTGGGCTTGTGATCACTTTAGTGGATATTGTGTGGTACAATTACTACCGTTACACAATCAGACAGAAGGAGCACGAGGAGGAGATCCTCCGCAAAAGAACTAGAGAGTTCGAGCTCGAAGACATTTAGTGTGTATCGTTCACTGAGATAATATAGATAATTGCCTTTCTTACACCAGAATTAATACTGGCTGTGGAGTAGTTAGTTGCCCTAGCAACGTCTCGCAAACCAAGAGTTCCCCCGCGCGACTTCGACGGAGATGGGAAAAACAATAAAATCCAGTTTGGTTAATTTTTAGCGAGCGTCAGATTCGAGATTTGTACTGAGGTAGACCCTCCTGACCGTGGGAAAAAAGGGTTCTTGTTGCATGCACACTCTCTGTTCATTAGTACTACAAAAGGCACATGCCAGAGTCAGCACTGACCACCTTCTGTTGCCGTACAGCGAGTTTTCCCACTTTCTTTACAGCTTAAACTCTCCCTCTATTGTACATTTGGTGTCCGGGTGTTAAAAAATTTCGACGTTTTTTTTTGGTTTTTTTGGTAAAAAAAGGAAATTGCTCAGAGGACGTTGAGACCATTTCCCCCTTTTTAATCCACTAGCGCTGCTCCATTAAGACATCGAACCGTTTTGAAATTGTACACATCAACTTCGCACGGTTATAATCAACATATACTACTTCTGCTGCCCCTTTCAACGAAGTTTCTTGTTCATCTCCGTTGGTTGCCACTGAAATCTCACCTGATTTGTGTCTACCCCTCGTTATTTTCAGTTTTTCTCCCGTATCCCAAGGTACCATCAACGCCAGCTAAAGAACAACCACCCACAGAGAGAGATCCACTATGTTGGGCTTTCTGAAGGTCTACAGCGACAACAGCACCCCTAAGAAGGAGCTCCAATCTAATTTGCTGATTGTTGACCTGATCAATGGTGTCAAGAAATACTTCAAGAGTCTAACATTCCTTAATACAGTTCTTCCAAGACTGGGCAAAAAACAACAAGAACAGCAAGAACAAGACGACAAAGACCTTTTCCCAAAGAATATCAAGTACGACAACGACTTGCTAAAGAAAACTACCGCTATCCCATGCTCCACTACACAGCAATCGAAACTATCTAAAGTCGAGAACAATGATGGCTCAATCACCTGGAAGTTTGAACATGACCACACCAACAACTTGAACGCCATGAGTTTCAGCAATATCACATCTCCATTCATGACCAGTACCGGCTCGACTGTCAGCTCTGGTGACTTATCACCTTCTAATAATGCTCACCAGCTTTCAAACTTTCAATTCATGAGCCATGCTAACGCCAACATGTTGAATTCTCCTTCGCCAATATCTATTGAGAGTCAACAACATTTGTTTCATCATCAAAAGCCCACTCACTCAGATATCGACTCAACGAATTCCCTTGATGACGATAGAATTCCTGATTTACCAAACCCCGAATTCTTTGATATCAAGAATCGCATTAGACCAATGTCCACTTCCCCACCACAATTATCGCCACAATTATCACCACAATCATCCAACGAGGGAAAGAAGCTCCCATCCTTATCATCCTCTTCTTCGTCATCTCCAAGCTCTTCAGGTAAGAAAGTTTACACTTGCGAATACTGTGGCTCTGAATTTAGAATTCGTGGTTATCTAACACGTCATATAAAGAAACATGCATTGAATAAAGCTTATGAATGTCCATTTTATGAAGAAGGCTCTGAGAATAAATGCCATCCAAATGGTGGATTTTCAAGACGTGATACTTACAAGACCCATTTGAAAGCCCGTCATTTCAAATACCCTCAAGGTACCAAGTCTTCTGAAAGAGCATCCACCCCTGGTAAATGTGGTCTATGTTCGCAACCGTTTGACTCTAACGAAGAGTGGGTCGAGAAACATATTGAGAGTGGTGTTTGTGAAGGTTTACCAAAGGGTTATCAAATTAGAGCCAAAAACTCAAGAAGAAAAGATTATGAATTTCCAAACAAAGACAGTCCAAGCTCATTCCATTCAAACCCTGAAGACGGAGAAGAGTTCCATGATCATGACCAAGATCCTTATAAACATGAACAGAAACAACATCCACAAATCCAAGAAAGTAGAGAAAGCTCCCTTCAAAGCATAACACCAACATCTCAGCAAATCATCATGTCTTCATTAAAGTTCAACACCGGGAACAAACAATCTAGTTTGGTTAATCACGATGATTATGATGATAACGACGAGTACTCCTTAGATGTTGAACAATCGTTATCTTACCGTCCTATTCGTATCACTGATCATCAGTTATACTAGAGGCCTATCCCTGGTTGTCGGAGGTTAATGATGTTTTATTTTCCCGTTTTCTTTTGGTGAATGGTTTTCTTAATGAGGTTTTCAGTTTTTGAGTTCAAAGGTAAATATCAGTGGTTTTTTGTCGTTTGTCATGAAGGTTTTTATAAATGGTGGTTTAGTCTGTATAATTACAATGGTTTTTTAGTTCAATGATTATGACTAATTTCAATTCAGCGTAGGTATTTCTGGTCTCAAAGACGACAACTTTTGAAGGTAGTTCTTATAAAGCGACAAGGCAAGTTTCCAAGAACTCTGCACTTGGCGATTTTCAGCTTTTTTCCTTAACAGCATCGCCCAACTTTTTTTCCTTTCTAAACTATGCATACTCATTCTTTCAAATTACTGCCACTTGAGAGGATTTAGTCCTCCAAAGGTTTCTCCACCAGAGATACGGCTTTAGGGCTGTAGTTAATGCCGAAGCAAACTTATAGAACCTCTGCGAATCACTTATTAAAACGGGAAAGGATTCTCGTTAATCATGAGCGGTAGATAAAGCTACAATTAGATATGAAAAGTACACACGTTTGTTGGCTCTTTTGGAGTTTGTCTCTAATATTAATCTCATGAGTTTTGGGTCGATATTAAGAAGCAACAGTGGGTATTGAAGTCGCTTATAACAGTAAAGCAGCGATGCCAGCAGCAGCAATGGAGTAATAACAGCGTTGATATTAGCTAAACCAGCAGAGACACTGGTGCTGGAGTTTGAAGAACCACCAGCGCCACCAGTAGAGTTTGCACCACCAGCACCACCAGTGGAGTTTGAACCATCAGCACCATCGGCACCTCCAGTAGAGTTTGAACCACCAGCACCACCAGTGGAGTTTGAACCATCAGCACCATCGGCACCTCCAGTA
>JAKTWU010000290.1:7702-33371 GCA_030582435.1 Taiozyma onychis
CCAAACCGCCCTTGAAACCGCCGCTGTAATGGACCGCCAGTTCACGGATCTCCCCAACGAGGTGTTCTTCGAGGTGCTGGGCCACTTGGACAACGGCGAGATCAACACGCTGTTCCAGGTAGCCCCAATCAGGGAGAGAATCAAGAGCCTGTTTGTCTGTGTGTCCGATATCACGCCCTCAAAGCACTTCACCGCTCTCGTGTCGCAGAGAGCGTTTGAGGAGCTCCATTGCCTGAAGGACATCCGCTCCCAGTTGCTCTTTGTGCTGGTGGAGATCAACGACCTGAAGAACTCCTCTGTCAGACTGCCTGCCCTGTCCTTCATCATCGATAACAAGATCTCCATATTTGACTCGCACATCTCCAACAACTGGTACACGGGAAACAACAACTGCATCTGGATGCAAGCCCTGGGCCCACGCACGAAGCAGGTCACTTTTGAAAACTTGACCAAGTTGTCGCTGTACGATCTGGCTTTCGACCCTGCTGTGTTCAGGTTCCCCAAATTACGGAGATTGAAGCTGTCCCGTTGTGAGAGTTCCAATGTGAATCATAAGTTCCATTTGCCAGTATTAGATGAGCTATACGTCGACAGCCTGTTCCAATCAATCAACCAGAGTATCGACTATAAGAATGCCAACTTCAAGCTTTTATCATTGACCACGGTCCACGATCTGGTGAAGTGGGAGAACATAACCAACTCTTCCATAGAAGAAATCAGCATTTTCGAAAGTGGGAGCTTGATTGACTTCACCAATTTGAAGTTTGAGAAGTTGAAGAAGTTGTTCATGAAAGATTCTGATGTCAAGGAGTTCTCACATTTAGACTTTCCAAGCGCCACATCTATCCATATTGAACAGTTTACGGACTCAAGGATGAATATTCATCACGTCAATGCGCCAGCGTTATCATATCTACTTATTTGGGTCCACCAAATAGAAAACCTTCATGATATCAATACCCCATCTCTAAGAAAGGCCTCCATTATGCTATCAATTGAACCAGAAGTCACTCCAAATAATAACATTGACCATAGTTGTTTCGCTGATTTGACATCGATACAAATCAGTATGGCTGCTGAAATTCTTCAACATGTCAAACATTTAAAAGAGTTAGAAGTCCGTGGTCCATTTAGACATTTGCTGCTGTATAGTCTTGAGTTCAAAGAACTGGAACAGTTCCGGGTCTATTTTAACAGTTATCTTACAGAAGTGCCAAAGATCAATGCTAAAAATTTGGAATCATTGACCATTTCACGCTGCGCCAGCTTAAGCAACTTGAAATCATTGGAGAAAGATTATCCAAACATTATCAAATTGAGCATAGAATACTCTGGCTTACAAGAAATGATTGACCTGGAACTTCTCCAATTGCAATCTTTTTCTCTGATGTCCTCTACAAGTGCTCCATTATCCATTCGAAATTGTTCATTCCCAGTACTTGAAGTCTTTGAAGCTACAAATCTCGATATCAAATCCTCAGAGGCCTCCCGATTCCAGTTCACTGCCCCACAATTGCTCTCATTACGTGTAACAAACTTCAATATCCCAGATCTGGAGATCAACTTCCCAAACCTATCACAGTTAACTGCCACTGGTGGTGTTGACAGCTTGAGAATTAGTAATTGCTCCCATTTGAGAGATTTGGACATAAGCAGAAATGCCTTGAAATCCATCACTACTGATCCATTATCCTCATTGACAAGTTTAGAATGCCAAGATACTAATATCCTACAATTTGAATTGGATACCCCATTGTTGAAAAGAATTGTCTATGATGAGATCATTCGTTATGTTTTGAAATGAACCTTATGACTGACTACACGACACATTTACATATAAAACCATGAACGAAAGAAAACTCTAATGATGTTAATGCAATTAAATGACTCTATGTACTCAACTCTAGTGACTCCACACCTTCAAAGATCTCATTCGTTTCTCGTCTTCAATTAGTTCTTCTGAAGTATTTCGTCACATGAATCCCTCTCAGACTTTGCTTCAGCTTCAAACTCATAACCGTCAACTTTCTCCTCTTCCACATTATTCTCCTCAACGTATTCTTTCACCACCCGGTAGTATTCGTTCATCTTGACCAATTTTACAGTGTTGGCCAGGAACTTTGTCTTCAATAACACCTTCAAATCTTGGACAAACTTCTTCAATTCTAATTCAGCGGCCTTTGGTAGTCTCATAAAGGCACCGGGAATCACCAGGAACTTGTCATCAACAACCCATTTTTAGATTGGATTTTTGATGATCATGGAGGTAGAAATCAATGGGATGATAGACTCTTCCAATTCTGGTCTTGTCACACCTTGAATGCAGTCCTCCACTAAGATAGCATTGAACTCAGCAAGGCAATTTGGTTGATTTGTATGCTGTTGTTGTGCTGTTGAAGAAGAAGAAGAAGAACTTGGTCGAAGTGTCTTTGTAGTCTGTTTCACGTTCTTCAAGTAGACAGAGACAGCTTGGGTCAATGAGTACTTTGGCGCTTTGGATACTGGTCTTTTTAGAACATACACTGATCTTCTTGGTTCTGGGTCCTGTGACTCTGAGTGTAGACCAAAGGCTTCAGCTAATAAATGGACAAACTCACGTTGTTCCCTTCTCATTGGTTTAAAAATGAAGGACATCTTATCAGATTTCATGAATTCAATAAGGATATTCTCCACTGATGTACACCATTTTAGTTGGGCATGAGCAATCTTTAAAGTCTGGGTATTGTATGGCAGATCCATCATATTGAGAGTTTCAATATCCTTTGGCTGAACGACACCAAAAGCAGCACGCAATTGGTCCTCACGTTCTTGCAAGACACAGGAAACGTCACAATCTAATGGTGCTCTTGAGACACTTGGTGTTTCAGAATTAGCACCACACGGAGCGTCTTTCTTTCTTCTACCACATTTGCACTTCAACGTCACTTGTTCCTTACAGTGTTTTTCCTCCCTGCATGGTTCTGGACAATGACATTTCTGTCTGTCAACATGGGAGCAATACTTCTTCCTGATACCACAGATCGAGGTACATTCACATTCACCTTCTTGATGACAAGCTTTCAAACAGTGATGACCGCAGGCTAATGGTTTCCCACATTTAATGGCACAATATACTTCATTTTGGTAGCACATGGCCCAAACTTTGGATTTCCCACATACACAAGTTTTCTTCACTGATTTGGTACACTTTGGACATTCAACGTCGTCTTGATGACAATTATGAGGCATTTGAGAATGACCACAATTTCTCTCCCTTATACATTGGGATTCACAAGGTGGTAAAGTGACACCGCAACGAATAGGAGCCAATACAACAGTTTGTCCACAATGACAGATCAGATCGTCATTAGTGGATTCCAAACATGGGGGACAGGGCCCCACATGACATGTCCTTTGACACAAATGATCAGGATTACCACAGCTGAGTCTCTTTTCACAAGTTTTTAAACAGATATGTGTCGCCTCGATACTGAAAGCTTCATTTGAGTTTCCAACATTCACTTGGTTCTTCCGTAATGCCTTCTTTCTCTCCCTTTCTCTCTCCATTGAAATACCTTCCTCGGCACAACAGATGTTATTACATCTATGACGACGACATGATAACAACGCTGAACACTTCCTGGAACATTTGGCAGTGTTCCCTGCAAGTAAAAACTTACATGGAACGATATATGAATTGAACCCACAGGAACACTTGGTGTTGATGAATTGGTAACAAGGAGAACAGGCACCTTCATGACATGGATCTTTGCAATGGTGGCCACAGGATAGCAGCTTATTACATACTTTGTCACACGTTGGGATCGGGTCTGTACAAGCCTGTCTGTTCTCACCATTGTTCAATTCAAGAATGGAGGTTTGACCACATGGACAGGTCTTGATAACATCTGGGCTTAGGGAACAATGTGGGTCCCTTTTGGATCTTGGCTGACATGGAACCAAGTCACTATGTGTACCACAGTCATAGAACAGCTCATTGATATTAAAACATTTGAAATTCCCAACGAAATTCTCGGTTTTATCCTCAGTGATACTTTTCAATGGTCTCCTTAGATGACATTTGACATGATCTGAGGTAGCACCACAATAACATTTGGACTCAATAAACTCTTCGCACTTACCACAAAGACCGTCATGACAGACCTTGTTGCACTTGTGGATCTCACAGGGCAAGTATTCTTCACAACGGTCTTCACATTTCCAACCTTCCTTGTACGGTGTGAGAACACAAGGCCATTGGGTTTCGTGATTGCCACAATGGCACTTCATCGGCGGGCCAAGAGCGTTACAGGTAGCGTGTGGGCCTGGATGACATGGTAAGGTACAACTATGTGGGCAGTCTTGCAACTTGACACCACACGTTTGACCACAGCTGCCTGGAGTAAGCACATTCTTGGATGGGTTGATAACTTTGCCACACCAGCACTTGTGTTGGATCTTTTGCTTCTTGTGGAGGCAACTGCAGTGCGGGCACTTCCAGTTCCCGTTCTCGTCCGTGGAGGAGCCCTTCTGGGACCAGTTGTTGATGCACGAGACATGATACACTCTGTAACAGAGCTTACAATCCCATGTTCGTGAGTATAGCCCAACCTCGGATGTGCACACAAGGCACACGTAGCTCTCGTCCTTGATCTCGTTCATGATGATGGTGGACAAGTCGTGGTCATCGTGGAGATGCTCGTCCTCGGAGTCTGAGTCTGTCGGGTCGTCATCGGTGTAATCTTCGTCTTGTTCGTCTTGTTCTGATTCTTCATGGTCTTCATCGGGGGACGCATCGGGCTCTGATCCCACTGACAGGGCCCCGTTCAGGACACTTTCAGCGGGTACAGTGGCGCCTCCATCGATAATCTCTTCTATTGTGCCCTCTTTCCTCGGCAATTCGCGCATTTTGGGGACGTTTCCAGTGGCAAAACAGCTTTTGGAGCTTCGTTTTAATGAGATTTTCTCTGTGGTGATTTCTTTTCTAAGAGAGGGAAGAAGACATCCGGACACCACCAACATCGACTATGAAAATCAGGAGAAGTTTCGGGAGGTGGACAACAAAGAAGTCCAAAAGAAACACTGTAAACACACACCACAAATCGTTATGAGAGCAGGTTTCCTACTAAGAGCAGCCACTGATCCATGGGCTAGAAGGTGAGTGCCGTTCAAAGCGTTTTAAGCGGTGAAATCCCACCGTTTTTAGCGGGTGTTATGCGGCCACAGTACTAACCTAGGTACCAATAGGGAAGCGTGGAGATATCAGGGCCAATTCGCCAGAAAGACCGTATACAAGAACTTATGGCCCGGGTTCAGCTACGGTGTCGGCGCCTTTGTCGTCTATGTGATTGCTGAGAAGTTGTTTTTCCCTCCTGCCCATCACGAACATGAGGAACACAATGAACATTGAAGTGCCTAAATGCCATGAGATATGAGATTTTTAACTTACAAAGGTGATGTTTCATGGTATCAATGTACTGACTTGATACACAGTAACGCCCCCTGGATTATTTATTACCACTATTTATTCTATTTATTCTTATTTATATTTCACCTATTGATCCACCCATCGTATAGCCATTTAAGAGCTTAATAAGCATGAAAATGAAAATTTTCCACCTCCCACACTCCAAGGTTAAACCCGTCTTCTCCTCCATCTGCGCGCGCTGTCTCCATAGCACGGTCTCTCAGTGTAATCGCCAGTCACACAGTCTCCGTATTAGTAGCATTCACGGTGGGTTTCAGGGAGAAAGCTTTGAGTATTTAGAGCCTTGAAAAGATACTGATATGAGTGAAGTTGTGGTTCAAAAGATCGCCACCCCGTTGGTGATCCCCGTGGAGATCCCACTGGCCTTAAGCGACAGTGAGGATTTCTTATTAGGAGGCTTTGAGGGCATTGCCCCAATCAGACCAGTTGAGCATTTGGGTGAGTCTGATTTGACTTTTGACGGTAGACTGCCAAATGGGCTGAAGGTGTTTGAAGATGGTGGTGCCGTTGGGTGTGGAGGGAAAGTCTGGGTCGCTGGCGAGCTGCTGTCGAAGTACTTGCTGGATAAGGGCCTCTTCGGGAAGAAGAAAGTCATTGAGATTGGGAGCGGTACCGGTCTAGTTGGGTTAGCTCTTGGTTTGAGTGAGAAAAGAGATGAGGACATGCAAGTTTGGATCACTGATATCGAGGGGTTGGTGCCTTTGATGAAGACTAACATCGAGTTGAACCATTTGGAAGGTACACTCCATGCTGAGACGTTATTTTGGGGTGAGCCACTTCCGGAATATGCCCAAAAGGAAGTCGATGTCATCCTCGCAGCTGATTGTGTCTATTTGGAAAAGGCCTTCCCATTGTTAGAAAAAACCTTGTTGGACTTGACCAATGAGGACACTTTGGTGTTGATGAGTTACAGAAAGAGAAGAAAAGCCGATTCGAGATTCTTTAGAGTATGTGATCTTCATCTTTTCGCTATATATGTCATACTAACAACCACCTATAGAAGATCAAAAAGAACTTTGACATTGTGCCAATCACTGATTTTAAAGATTACGAAATGTACATCAAACAGAGCGTCAACTTGTTCCAGTTGGTCAGACGTTCAAAGAAGGGGAAACTGATCCAAGATAATGCTTTATGAATTAATGGTTTTTCGTTGTTAACGACTTTAGTTCTATGTTACTAACTTACTATTAGACTGATTTTTTGATATGATTTACTTTATGCATTTGATTTTGGCTTTATAGGAAATTGACATTACAGGGGTTATGATAACTATTTGCAAAACATGTAGTGATCCTTTCTATGTACACTTTTCTCAAGCTAAAGGACCAGATGTATCCTTTGCAGTTTGAATATCTGATAATTCAGTGGCTTTGATCTTCCATTCATCAATGACTTTTTGTTCTTGTTTGACACCATGCTCCAAGAAAGATTCGTTGAAAGCGGCACCAAACATTGCGTTCTCCTCTTGAGCAACTTGTTCTTGAATCTCTTGTTCAATTCTTGTTCTATAGAATTCAAATCTGGCCTGGTCATAAGCATCCTCAAGAGTTCTCTCTTGATCTTTCTCATTCAATAAGTATAAAGTTCTTTGAACCACAGATTCACCATCCAGTTGTTTGTTGTGTTGCACAATTGAGGACCAATCTTGGCTAACACAGTCAGCACCGGTGTTCTCCAATAGGATTTTTGGTCTAGCCAATTCCCATGGATGCTGTTCATAAAATAGGTTTCTTAGTTCATCTTCCACATAGTTCAGCTTCAGTGGCTTGTAGATATTTCTGGCTTTCTGGTGATTCTCTCTAGTCTTGTATAAAGGTCTGTTCTTCTTGTTAAGTTGTGATTTTTGCACGGTGATAGGCTGGGTTGTGTCTAGACGTCTTGGCTGACGAGTAAAGTTCTTGTTTGGAGGGTGGGCAGCAACGACATCGAACCAGGCTGACTGCTGTGACAGCACGCGGGACTTTAAATAGTGCGAGGTTCTTTCGAGCACGTTGACGGCTTTTGTCTGTAGTTTCATTGTGTTGGAAAAGTCTGGCACAATTCACTGTGGAGAATCTCTGATTTCATACCGGTTTTCAGCTTTTTTTTCAGTTGATTCTATTCAAGATTGGCTGTTTTGGGGAATTTTCGCGATTCACTTACTATAGGATTATGTAATCTTGATGCTTGTGATTACATAATATGGAGAGTATATAGATTGGGACATAAAGAGCTTCTTGAATCTTTTTAAATCTTTTTAAATCTTTTTAAATCTTTTTAAATCTCTTCATCTCTCTCATCTCTGCCAGCTCGTCGGATTTGAAGTCCAATTCAGCGAGGAGAGATCATTAAATTGTAATGCCTATGTTTCATAGATTACGTAATCATCATCAGTTAGTATGAACAATCGAATTCTCCACATTCTTTGTTGACGTAGAACCAATAGAAGCTACACGAGCTAAGCAGAGCTGTACTGATGTCAGAACTCGGGCGAAGAGCACTCAGGCTGCTCCAAAGCAAACCGCTTTTCCCTTCTTTTGACAAGTTTTGGGACAAAGACATCTCCAAACAATACATACAATTCATTAACAACTCCCCCATCGCTTTAAACCAGGAGGAAATCACACACACAAGATCATCGATCCAACGATTCGATGCTCCCAAAATCACATATTTCCAGTTTTTGAGGCAGTTGTACCCAATGTCACCACATGTGCACTTTGAAAGCCTGTATCAGAGCTATTTGGACCTCCCTACACCACAACCTGTATTCATCCAGCATGAACACCTGGAACATCTACTGCAACAGTTGAACAAGGCTGCTGGTGAGAACAGACACATTGTGGCAAGATACTATGAAAAGATCCAGGGTGACATGAAGAGGGCAGGGATGCCAATATCTGAAAAGGAGCAAAACTCCTTGATCGCTTTGAAGTTTTATAATCAGAAGAAGGCTCAACCTATTGATCAAGTCTATGAACATCTAGTGAACACATCCAAGGGAAAATTGGACATCAGTACGATTAATATCTTTTTGAAGCATGCTGTGAGACTTCAAAACGTTGGATTCATCAACAAGATTACGCAAGATCTGAAAGATTTCGAGTTGAGACCAGATAGAGTCACGCTTGCCACTTTGTTCAATTACTCATCGGCCTTGAAGGACGAAGAAGCAGCGTTGGGGGTGTTTGAAGCTGTGAGGGACTCTGGTGTCACGCTGGATATTATGATGATGAATGCGGTGCTTAACAACTTAGTTAGTTTTGGTGATTTGGAATCTGCAACGGCCATACTGAACACTCTCTTGGATTCTGATAATCAAACTATTAATCCAATGTTGTCACAAAGTGACAATAAGTCCAAAAGGCAGTACTTGAAGGTGAGTAGCTTTATTGATTCACTGAGGTTACAGACCAGTGAACGATTGGTTTACCCACTGACACCCACGTATGACACATTCTCCCCCTTCTTGAATCATTATGTTCAGCTAGAGAGCTTCAACCCAGAAAATATAATGAAACTGCTTCGATTCATCAAGGAACTGGATATCAAGATTCCAATTTCAATGCCAATGAAGGTACTAAAAGTTTTCAAAGATCACAAAATGCAGAGCTCCAAAACTATGAAACAAGTTGTTCAATTATTGCAAGACCAAGGTGTGAACCACGTCAAGTATCATCACAACCTCGTGAATAATATGATTGGTGCCTCTGTGACACAAAGTGATCAAAAGTTTAAAACAACAAATGATCTTAATGAGAAATGGGATAAGTTGGAAGGTGTGTCCAAGAGAAGAAACTGGAAGCATTTGGATGTAAGAAAACTTGCCTCTGACTTGGTAGATGAGATATCAGTGTCGCATTGATGTTTTTTTATCTATCATTATTTATTTATGCACCTATTTATCTGTTATTTATTGATTAATAGACCTCATGATTTAGTGTAAAAGCTATCGAGATTCATATGTAGAGTGGTTTGAATCAAGTTTAAGAACACTCTGTAGACATTTAAACGTCCCTAATGAAATAACACCAAGATATACGCCAAATTACCCGCAAAATCCCCGTTTACTACCGACAATTACCGAATTGAAACACCATCAATAGATTATACACTTCCGCCTAATAGGGAAATTATCGCGGAAAACACCATACTAAAATCAAACAAAAGACGTGAAACAGACTCAAACCGAGAAGACGCGCCACATTTTGCCACTAAAACCCTCATAATGGTACGTTGAGAACCTTTATTAGTGGAGAGAGAAGAAGAAGACATATACTGACACACATTCAGTCCGCTTTATTCAATTTCACATCACTTCTACAAGTCATTTTACTCCTGATATGTTCATGCACATACATCCACACAAACTGGCCTAGTTTGCTAGATAGAAACAAAACAGGGTGAGTATTCGAGCTTAAGGCTTCACATCGAAACAATGACAGAGTATTAACAGGTTTCAGTGTTTTCGGCGTGGCTTGGAAATGCGCTAGAATCGGTGAAAGAGCCAGTCCTTATGTGTCACTATCTTTGATCTTCATGGCTATTCAACAATTGCGTGCTTAGTTTGGGAAAGTCTACTTTGAGGTTCTTAATAATAGAGTTCTTTAATCATTAATTCAATTTGTAATCTCTTCAAGCTTTATTCTTGTTCAATTCTTTCCTCCAAGTTGTATTCATCTTCAATTCTATCATCTAATCTACAGCCCACGCTATTCACCTTCAAGACATTTGTAAGTTTATCGTCTGATTCCTTCAAAATCTGGATCAGCATCTGGTGATTCAACGTGTCGGCATTATAACTTATTTTCAGCAATTCTTGGAAAATCTCAATGATCTCAGATATGAAGCTCCAGTCCTCGTTATCATTGGTGTAGTTCTTTAAAAGCTCAATACAAAGGTTCAATTCGGTCTTGGATTCTTGCAAATTGATGGATTCACTGACCAGACATTTTAGCAATGTCTTGAAGATGACTAAGATTCTGAAGAATGATAGCCAATTGATGGAGAACATATCCTTGTTAATTGTCAAGTTAGAAGAGTATGACAAGTTCTGCAACACAGCTTTACTCAGCTTATCCAACAACGAAGGAGTCAACACCGGATTCAAATAAGAGTGACGATATAACAATGTCAAGGCGTTGTAATAACGCGTAGTGAACCATATTGGATTTGAATTGCTGGAGCCTGTTGTCTTCAGATACCAGATTTCAATTTTATTCCTCAGATTCCTCAAAACAGCATCATTCTCATCAGTGGTATTACGATTGATAGCCAAGACAGTATGTATGTCTCTAAAGATCATCCCTTCGATTCTCTTCAACTCAATGAGTAAATGGGTATCGGTATTCAAGCAATCATCTCCATAATCAAAATCATCCAGTTTGATAGGGTACGGCAAGTTGATGTATTCGTCAGGAATGGCTATAATCTTGTTCAAGTATACGGCAACAGTACGATCAATGATATAGATGGACCAGAAGAGTCGGTTTCTCATCTCTATTTCAAATCTGGAGAACGTTTCAGCCATTGCAGAGTTCAGTTTTCTGTGTAGATTGTAACGAAGAGCAAGACCAATCAGCAAGTTCACGAAGTTGGAAGTCGATAGACGATTTCTAGCAAAGAAAGAGTCAATGACCAATAGTCTCATGACTTTGATGTCATCGACGGTCTTGAACGTTAAAGTTTGCTGAATCAACTGTTTGATCTGTTGATTGTTAAAGATCCTGCCATGTTCTGCAATCTCCTCCTTACACAACTTGTTGGCATTATGGAGGTTCTTAAACCCAATAGTTAAGATCAAATACACCTGAAAATTGGTCTTCAGTGTATTCAAGGGGATTGAATATGTAGGATTCAGCACGTTGAACAAGTTAATTGAGTCATATTCTTTATAGAAACGGGCCCTATGAATGAATGGGAAGATCTGATAGAAGTTTTTGAAGTACCTGTCGGTGTATTTCAAAGCATGTTCTTTCTTGATCATCAGTGGTTGCGCATTGATGTTGTCTGAAGGTGTGATGAAGTTTTGTTTCCCAATTTGGTCAGCGTTGATAGTAGTACATTCTGGATCTCCGTGTTTGGCCTGGATCTTTTAGAACCTTGCGAGCTCGTGGTCGTGGTAGAGGAATTGCGCTTCAAAGTCTGTATTTTTAACTGTGGGCTTAGTTGCTGTTGATGATGATAATATTGTTGTTGTTGGTGTGACTGTTGATCATTAATTGAAGAGTCACTCTTAACGGCAGTTGATAATGATGGTAAAAGTGTGATGTTTTGAGCCAGGGAGCCAGATATTGCTAACAAATGTCCGTCATCGTTCAAACGAGGATCAATTGAGACCTGACCAGCCTTTAAACTTCTTCTTCTTCTTCTCCTTGTTGATGCCTTTTCAGTGTATTCACAGCTTTCACCCATTTTCAAGCAGGTTATGCAACTAGGTGAATGCTTTGAGCACTTCTTTCTCAGTCTTCGACATCTCTGACACGCAACGGTCTTTGAAGGTGCGGCCTGGTTCACCTGGTCCAGGATCTGTTTATTCACGATGGACTTCTTCTGGTGATTGTTTAGGATGAACCTGTTGAAGCTCCTTTTTTGGGACATGACATTGGACGTCAATGAGGACAAAGTGGGTAGTTTTAGCTCAGCTGTATCACCTGGGTCCGCCTTCAAAGTTGTCAATCTTGTTGATGCACTGTGTGTTTCTGTTTCTGTTCCAATCTGGCGTGGAGCTCATGTGGTTACACTTTAAAGAGACATAAAACGGGGCCTCCAGAGGATCTCCACAGATTCGATAAGCCACTGTAAATTGCAGTACTGACAGCTAGCAAAATGGCAGTAGCAAGTTTAAAAGTGTGTGGAACTTCGTATGTGGAGCGTGAGGAATTGTATAGACAGAATGAGCGGCTCAATAGCAGAAGGGAAATCTTGGATCCAACTCGTATATAAACCTTGAAGCAAGGGCAGCACTTTTCTCTCTATTCCAGGTGTGGACTGTGTAAAATGCAGATGCTACTGTGATTTTGAAAGGGATTGGGCCTTTTTCTTGTCTGGAAAGAGTAACTTTTTATTCTATGGCTTTTTCCATTAACCACAGTTATAAAGTAGCGCATCAACAGAACAAACGAAACAAGAAACGGCTATAATGGCAATTAGTGGGACCAGTAGCAGAAAGCAGCAAGAAAACTCGAAAGCAAATATCCTCAGCCCGCTATTATCCATCAAATTGACATTAAAATTACCCAAATCTGCCTCCATCAACATATCAGCCACAGATTTCAACAGAAGTGTGGATCTGGCTGGTGGGAGATCGGCTCCATACGCCAAACAGACTTTCGTTGAACGGCATTACCAAGACCAGGGCAGCAGCACTAGTAAAAGAGGCGACCAGATACTTCTCCTGTCCCTGAATCTCTCTCTCTCTCTCCGATTACCTTGTTCATCATTGGTTTATCATTTTATAAGTCAAACATATCGCTCCAGACCGTTCAAAAACTTTTTGTAAGTAAAAGCTGAGCCTCTTTTGTCTTTCTCCTTATCATCTTTCGTATCTGTGGTCTAGGCTTAGTCTATGTGTATCAGACCCATCAACCAAGAAGCAACACATTGACACCACACTTAGTTAGTAACCACCAATTCAACAGCTTCAATTCTTGATTACTTAATCCATCCATATGAGATGAAATCACCCCAGAGCACATAACCATACCCAATACACTCGAGGTATCATAACCACATCTCAAAAAAAGGGAACAAAACGCAATTTTGAACACTTCAAACTCATAATTTCGTCTTAAATTCACGCCTTGAAGAACATGTCAATCCGCTTTGCCTCACATGCTGGGTCGTGGTACTCCTCCAGTCCCTCAAAGCTGGGAAAACAGCTCGATGAATACTTAGCAAGGGCTCCTTCCATGTTACATGGGGCCAGATTCCTTATCGGACCGTGAGTGCCATTTAGTTGCTTGAAATTCTCTTTTCAGCTGGAGTTTACTAACGTTTAACTCAATAGACACGCTGGGTTCACTTATGCTGGTGCTCAGCTGGCTGAGACGTACAATGCCTGGGACACCTCCAAAGTGTAAGTGTGGGCTTCTTTCCATGTCGATTGGTATTGATACTAACCTTTCGTGTTTGAAGCAAGAGAGTGTTCATACTGGGTCCTTCTCACCACGTTTATTTCAAGAACTATGCCTATGTGAGTGGCTTTGATGAGTACGAGACCCCCTTTGGTAATTTGAAAGTGGACACCGGTGTGATAAAGGCCCTGGTGAAGCATGATGTGTTTAAAGTCATGGACGAGGAGACAGATGAGGAAGAACATAGTTTTGAGATGCATGCTCCATACATCCACAGACTCACTGAAGACTTACCACAGGGTCAACCTTCTATCATCCCCATCATGATCTCACACACGAGTGAGGCTGTGAATGCACAAATTGCAGAGATACTAAGTGAATACTTGAAGAATGATGAGAATACTTTCGTCATCAGCAGTGATTTTTGCCACTGGGGATCTAGGTTTGGATACACGAAGTACACCCCCACTGGCTCATTGGATGACTTGGTCTCACTTCGTACTTATACCAAGGTGCCTCCTTCCAGTTTGAGGATTCATGAATCAATCGAATATCTCGACACATTGGCTACAAAAGTTGCTTCCACTGGTTCCTCTGAGAAATGGAAGGAATACATTAATGAAACAAAGAATACCATCTGTGGCCAAAGACCGTTCTCGATCCTATTGGAAGCACTTGAAATCGTTCGGAAGAGCAACGGTCACGCTGATGACTGGGCTCTTTTCAAATGGATCGGGTATTCTCAGAGCAGCCAGGTTACCCATCCAAGCGACAGCAGTGTCAGTTATTACAGCGGGTATGCCACTGACGCTTAAATAACAAGAGGCTACGTTTATTTATGATTTCATGAGTATGTTTATACTTTTTTTCCTTTTTTTTTATTGTGAGACATTGTAAATTTGATATACGATAACACATCACATAGATGAGGTTTGAAGCCCTGGCGATTTGGTTTTTGCGTCAAAATCAAACATCAAGATTACACCAAAATCACCAGCAACAAACACCACCACAAAATGCCGCCACGTGATTCCCAAGCGAGCTATGTCCACTTGAAGAACTCGCATCACGTGCTGTACATGTCCAACTGGGTGCGTGATAAGCTCCCCTTTGACCCTGTGGAGGCTCCAGAGCTTCAGAACGAAG
Source organism: Taiozyma onychis (assembly GCA_030582435.1). NCBI lineage: Eukaryota > Fungi > Ascomycota > Saccharomycetes > Phaffomycetales > Wickerhamomycetaceae > Taiozyma > Taiozyma onychis. The sequence goes on from JAKTWU010000290.1 coordinate 22,373, forward strand.
ATGATCAAGAATCAACAACGTTACAAAATGCTGCTTTTGGGTCCTTGAAATCGTACAAGAAGAGCAACGAACCCGTGTGGAAGGACTTGGAATTGCATATGCTGATCAACGATGATTTGAAACAAGCAAAGGGCCTCGAGGACTCCACGCTATTGGCGAAATTGGATAGAATTCATGAATCAAGAGCAGACTACTTTGAAGAGGGCAACTCGTCCATGGACTCTTCATTCTTACAAAACGTCTCATCTTCGTCATTACCAAGCATTGACATAACGACCCCTGAAATGTCCAGAACAAGACCATTAGTGAGTCAAAGAAGCGCCACAAGAGATGTTCAGAGTTTCCAAACTCCAATAGGGAGAATAATGAGATGATGATATTTATCGCTGTTAAAAAACGTTTTTGCACTGACATACAGCTCACTGTAGCTACAACTGATTATGAATAACCGATGACGTTTAAAACTATAATACACTATATGAAACTTTTTATTCGTAGTCCCTATCGAGACTCACATGCAAATAAACTCCCAGAAGATTCAAACTGATATCTCAGAACATAAATCTTCAAATAACGTTGGCTTTTGCACCAGCTCCTCTTCTTCAAGAGCCGTCGGCTTCACCAACTTGAATGCACCAGTACCAATGGACATGGTTTGACCTAGAATGATACATTCAGATACACCTTCAATGTAATCTGTTTTCATGTAGAATGAGGCATCAAACAAATGATCAGTGGTCTTTTCAAATGAGGCCAATTGTAACACAGAATCCCTCATTTTACTTAGACCAAATCTGGTGATACCCAAAACTTCACCTTTGAACGTCATCACATCACCCAACAATTGAATATGACGAGGATCGACACTCATACCGTGCTTACTCATCGTGTAATCAATTTCACCAATAATACTACCTCTTGCAGCTTCAATACCCAACACTTCAAACACTTCCAAGATATGATTGGTCTTGGTCTTGGTACCAACAACACCATCTGTGCACATAACATCACGTAGACCGTACCCTTCAACCAATAATTCCTTTTTACCATCATCACGGATGTTGATAACGGCTCTGGAAATGTCGGGTAGACCCTTAACGACAACTGATGGTAGAGCACGACGCAAGTGTTGCATTCTGAAGAATAGTTCGTTTTCTAATGGTTCTTTAGCTGAAGTGCTGATTGATTTCAACTTGGAACCTTCTTGATAGACATTAATATTAATTCTATTCTTACCAAAGACTGCAACATCACCAGCGGCAATCTTCAATTTAGGAGCCTTTACAATGGCAGCGGCGATATCATCAATCGTTATTTCCAATTGTAGTTTTTCAATGGTTCTCAAATCAATCTTCACTTGGATGAATGACAAATCGTCCTTGTAAACGTCCTGAATATAGAAGGCAACATCCGACAACAGGGTCTTTTCAACTCTACCCTTAACAACTCTAGCAGCTCTTTCATCATCATCATTCACCAACACAGCATTGATAATTGGAGTAGAGATGACCTTGGAAGCATTGATGATTTCCTTGATACGAGGAACACCTAAGGTAACATTCATACTGGCCACACCTGCAAAGTGGAAAGTCTTTAATGTCATCTGCGTACCTGGTTCACCAATAGAATGGGCACCAATAGCACCAATAGCGGTACCCGGTTCAACTTTGGCTCTAGTGTATTTGTAAATAGAAACCTCAAGGAACTTTCTGACACATTTCTCGCTGATCTTGGCTAATTGGTTGATCACACGCACTGAGACATCACTAGCACCTTCATCCAAATCTATTCCCAACAATTCTGCAGTTGGTTTCTCAAGTAGTTCATGTAACTTTTTTGATTTTCTAACTTTAGCCAAATATTGGGCCTTCGACAAGATGAAATCTCTAATGGATTGATAGAAGTCTCTTTCAGCATCCTTTTGATCAACATACTCAATCTTCTTGGAATCTTTGGCTGGAACAACCTTACCGTTATTATCATATCTGATCAATCTCTTTTCTAATGGTTGTAGGACTTCCTCAACAACTTCCATCACTTGGTATGGCAACAAAGATTTCTCATCATTATTCAGAGTGATATTGAATGCATGATCCCATGTTCTGATAAAGTTCACAGGCTTAGCTTCACCTTCCATATCTAGAGGATCTAGACCATCACCACCATAAGTGAATTGGACAATGCCGTTACTGGAGGTTCTAACAGTGTTATCATATTGACAACTCAAATCTTCCAAAGATTTCATCAAACGACGAGACATGTAACCGGTTTCAGCAGTCTTAACAGCAGTATCGACTAGACCTTCACGACCTGAGATAGCATGGAACAAGAATTCTGGTGGAGATAAACCGGAGTAAAATGAGTTTCTAACAAAACCTTTAGACTGTGGAGTCTTTGAGTTTTTTGGGAAATGTGGTAATGAACGATCTTGAAAGCCATCTGGAACACGATTACCTGAGATAATTTGTTGACCGACAACAGCAACCATCTGAGAAACATTTAAGGTAGAACCCTTGGAACCACATGTTGCCATAATCAATGGAGCATTTGATGGTGCCAATTCATTGATACAAACTTCACCAACTTCTTCTCTAACTTTGGACAGTAGACCACCAATCTTGGCCTCTAATGTCTGTTCTTCGTTACAACCTGGCTGCGTCTCTAGCTTTCCTTCACTGAACAGTTGGATTAATTCATCACACTTAGCATAGGCATATTCAACCATCTCTTCCTTCCTAGACTTCAATTTATGACCAGGAGTGACATCATTGATACCAATGGAGAAGCCTCTGTTACCTAAGTATCTGGCACATAATTTGGCCATTCTGTTCATAGCATTAGCAGATTCCTTTGGACCATAGTCTCTTAGAATGGTGTAGAACACAGAATGCTTCTTACCATCACCCAATGTTGATTTATCCATGACACCACTTAGAACGTTGGAGCCTCTTATGATAACGTAACCATCATTTGGTGACATCTCATTAGGGAAACCTTTCTTAGGTGGCACAAATGTCTTGTTCTTAGCATTCAAGTTGATAACAACTGGTGAATCTTTGTTTGGCTTAATCAGTAAACTGAACACCTGCTTACCAGTCCACATGTAAACAGGCTTGTGGATAGCTGGTGGAGGCAAGTCGAACTGTAAATCACCATCGGACATCATTGATAACAATTGGGTAAATGTGGCTCTGTCAAAGAAAGAATCCTTGTGTGAAATTAAGTATGAACCAGTGATAAAATCTTGTGTGGCAGCAATAATAGGTTCACCTGATTTCGGGGTCAACAAGTTATTCTTCACACCCATCAAGTTAATGGCTTCGGCCCTGGCTTCTTCAGTTTGTGGAACGTGTAAATTCATTTCATCACCGTCAAAATCAGCATTATATGGGGTACAAACACATTCGTTCAATCTGAAGGTTCTCCATGGTCTAATCTTAGCGTAATGAGACAAGATAGATAGTCTATGCAATGAAGGTTGTCTGTTAAATAGAACAACATCACCATCTTCTAAATGTCTTTCAACAATGTCACCATATTGTAAGTTTTTAGCTAATTTGTTTCTGTCACCATATCTTAAGTTACGACGTGCGTCTTCGTTCTTCTTCAATAGATAATTAGCACCTGGATGGACAGTTGGACCATTGGCGATTAATTTTTGTAATTTCTCCTTGTTATATCTGGTACACTTTTCAGGATAAGTCAACACTTTTGCAACTCTATCAGGAACAGCAACTTCATCAATTCTTAAATTTGGATCTGGTGAAATAACAGTACGACCTGAGAAATCAACACGCTTACCTGATAAGTTACCTCTGAAACGACCTTGCTTACCTTTCAATCTCTGGCAGAAACCTCTGATTGGCTTGGCTGATTTAGCACTACCCGAGGCACCTGGTAACATTGACGGGGAAGCAGCATCTGAGTTAATGTACATAGCCACAGATAGTTGCAAGTAGTCCCATTGTTCCATCAAGTTGTTGATAGAGATACCCTTCTCAATACCAGCACGGATCAATGAGCTCGTCCAGACGATTTCAGTTAATTTCACAGTCAAATCATCTTCATTGGACGTTGGAGAATCACTCATGACGACAGATGGTCTGATACACACAGGAGGGGCAGGGAGGTATTTCCAAATGTACATCTCTGGTCTCCCACCTCTACCGGAATCAATACCTAACAGTTCACAATCTTCAGGTTTGACTTGTTTGAAGAGATTCAACACCTTCAGTGGATTTAGATCATCCATGGTTCTCTTAACGAATCTTTCAATGTCTGGGTTGTTCTGCACAGCAAGATCGAAATCCTTGTCCCACTCAACTTTCTCTTGGGTAGGCTTCTTCCCGACCCATCTGAAGGTATCATGAACGATCTTCAAAGACGCAGTACCTGAACCGGCAGCAGCTTTCTTGACAACACCATTGATTGCACCGCAGTCAAAGCACCGTCTTTGCTTCTTACATTGGTCAATGATCTTCTTGATAATTGCCATTCTTCTCAAGTTATCGATACCTGGTCTTCTTAGCTCATTTCTGAAATGTCTTTTGTTTTCTTCGTCAATCAACATGGAACCACAACATTTACAAATGGATTGTAGCACTTGAATAGTAGCCTTGAAGTAACCAACGTGAAAGACAGGCAAAGATAGTTTCAAGTGGCCAAAATGACCATGACAAGTGGCTAGATTACCATGACACACAGCACACTCTGATGAGTTGGAACTGATACCCATTCTGGTGTCCAAGGCACCGTTTTTCTTAGGAATTCTGCCATTCTCAAGATCGAACAGATCCCTAGTGACAACTTCGACTTCTGACTGAGCAACAATGTCCTTGTCTGATAGCGCCCCAAACTCAATACCTTTAATGTATTTTGGAGCGATATCAACTACTGTCTCCTTCATCTTTAAGAGTGCTTCTCCTGCCTCCAAGTGGGGTTAAAGGTGGCGAGTGGCGAATAATAAAGATTTTTGTGACCCAGAAGGTAGCAGCTGGCTAATAATCGGCTTTCAAAAGGCTCAAACACGCTATTCGATGGCGATTCGTTGCTCTTGTGCGTCTGATTTTTTTCCCGCTTTGATTCATTCTAAATTTTTTTTTGTGTCCGCGAAAATTGCCATAAAGTCACCAAGTGACACGGTCACAATTGGCAGCACATTTTTTACAGAACGAGTTCGCGGATTTCGTTTTTGGTGGCCAAAAAAGTAAACGAACTTCAAACATGGATTCAATAGTTAAAGACGCTGAAAGTACTAATATAGGGCAGTTACAGGTCAATAAACCACACAGACGCAACATAAATCATTATGTCAGTACAGGTAACTGAAGAAGAAAAACAAAAAGTCATCCAATCACTAGAGGAAGACGATGAATTCGAAGATTTTCAAGCGGAAGATTGGGATCAGCAAGAATCAGTTGGAGTTGAAGGCGAAAAGGCTTTGTGGGTTGAAGACTGGGATGATAACGATGTTGACGATAACTTCAGTAAGGAGTTAAAGTGAGTATTTTAATATTCCAATTACTCTAGTAAGGACTGATACTAACGATTTGTGCTAAAGGGAAGAACTTGCAAAAGTTGCAAACAAAAAATGATTGTTTTGTTGATGCTATAATGGGTAAATATAGGTTATTGTATGTTTTCACGTCTTATGAACTACTGTAGAGCTCTTGCAAATACTCATAAACATCAGGATCATTTATGTAAGTCCTTAATCAGCTAAAAATCGTTTTACATTCAGGCGAGCAATAAACAGTGAGAAATTAAATGAATGAAGGGCAATAAATCGAAGAATATTAAAGTGAATAACGTAAATCAAGCTGCAATGTTTGCAATAATTGGGTCATCTAACCAAACATCGGCTTGTTTATTAATCAAGATTTGATGATAATCATGTGTTAAGTCAATAAACTTACCAACAATCTCATACTTCGAAGCCTCTGACCATTGCGAACGATCCAGGTTAGCACGATAGATGATCTGATTAAACTGTCTGACCACTCGCAGTGTGCTCTTGGCAACAGACCAGCGTGAACCGAAGAATTCAAACAATTCCTGACCCAAGTCCAGCTCGGCATCGAATTCAGTGAAATCCACAGCCCATTTACACAAACAATGAGCTAAAGTAGTGCTGATATTCAACATCACGCTTAGTTGGACCCAAGTTAAAGGTAATAAGTGGATTTGGTACAAGTTGTAACAATGAGTCAACGACTGCAAACAAGCTTTTCCGACAGTGACCAGAGTTTCATGAGATGGGTTTGGAGTCAAAAAAGAAGGTCTATAGAGAATCATTATCAGCTGGTAGTAAGAAAGTGAATACCAAGTAGTAATCGAGTTTGTTGAGGTTAGCTTGCGGCTTGAATGGGAAATGGAGGTAACTTGTTTGTACCAGTCTTCAATTTCACTTCTCATAGAGATCATGAATTCAGCTCTGGCATCCGTAGTTTTGAATTTGGAACCAGCATTTACAGAATGCACAGCCTGTTGAATCTTACCTTCAAGCCTTCTCAAGTTGATAGTGGCATGCATCAGTTGGATATCATCCTCTTCATCAAGAGACAACACTCTTGGCATATCGACGTTGATGTCGTCATCTCTGATACCAACAGGTCTATTTAACATTAATGAAGTTTGCCTGTCATAATTGTAAACTGACCAGAACAAACGATTCATCATCTCAGCTTCTTCTTCAGTTTTGAGATTGTTCTTGAATGATGCCCTTCTGTTCAAGTTCAATGACAGAGCTAATCTAGTGATAATACCGCCAATGTACCATGAAGCTGTACCATCAACGTCAAAGTATGAATACAGCCCAATGAGCAATAAGTTCTTCACTGACTCGATATCGCTGTATGTAATAACTTTAGGCGCTCTCTCTAATGACCTGTGACGTAGATAACCTTTCAAAGTTTCATTGGCTGGTATCTTACCTTTTCTTTCCAGGGCAGTGAAACCTATGAATATCACCATGAACAAATCAAACGTAACGTGGGGTGGCATTTGGTCAATTTGGAAAAGATCGAAAGATTGAAGCCTGTTGACATATTCGGCTTTTCTAATGAATGGGAATGACTTACCAAAATCACTGAAGAATGATTCGATGCATCTCATGACCAGGGCGAAGTTCAACTCTGGACGGACCTCTTGGAAGCTGTTTTGCGTTGGTGACTGATTGATGCCTAATGCATTGCTCAAAATGTTAGCTTCTGAGGCGGTGGCATACTTGAATGATGATCTTTTTGGTGACTGCTGTGGGTGACTATCATTTGATGAGATAGAGCTCTTTGAACTCTTGGAAGAAGTGGTGTCATTGGCAATAGAAGAACGATGCAAGTATGGTTGTTGGTGATGATGGACTGAAGGTTTTTGTTGTTGTTGTTGCTGTTGCTGTTGAGGTTGGTTTTGGTATGCGCTGAGTTGAGCCTGAGAGTGCTGAGCGTAGTGCTGACGCTGTTGCTGTTGCTGTTGTAGAGGCAAAGACTGTTGAGCCAAATGTTGCAGGTGTAGTGGTTGAACTGAGTTTGTCAGTGAGCTGATCGGTGGTAGAGCGCCGTGGCTTGCTCTAGGAGTTGTGTCCTGTGTGTATGGGTTCTGGTCTGACTTGCTATACTGTACCGCTGGTCTGTAGAGTGGTTGAGTGGAAGTTTCCAGAAGTGGTACTCTGGGATACATAGATGATAATTCTGAAGCAGGGAGAACACCATGATGGTTTGTGAAACCTAGCGGTTGAATGTGGTGCAGACGCTGTGGTTGCGGAGGTTCGTTGAGTAGGGACTTGACGGTGTATCTTGGAACAGCGGAGTTTAGTGGCTTTGTAATACCGCCAGCCTTTGGCGGTAAGAGGGCAGCGGAGTGGCCCTTCAGCTCGTTGAAGGATTGTAGCACCTCTGACTTCTTTCTTCTAGGGGCTCTTGCCACATACTCACACACTTCTCCCGCCTTATGACAGTTGAGGCATTCAGGCGTGGTTCTGGTGCACTTCTTCTTGAGTCTTCTGCAGCGCTTGCATGAGTATGGGGTTCTGCTCTTGTCGCCTGTTTCAGAAGATTGCGACTCCATGATGGCGGTTGTTGTTTGGTAATTGCAAAGTGTGAAAAGTGCGATTCGTTGTTGTTTTAATATGTAGTGGTGAAATTGTCCGCTCACGTCAGCTGAAACTTTATTTGCTTTTAAGGTTTGTTGTCTGGCTGGTACACGAAGCAAAAAAATCTCATCCTTTTGACAGAGGAAGGTGATGAGCTGTCTTTGTGAGGCCCAAGAAAAGTCTGGTTCAGGAAAGCTTGTTGCTTTTTCTGCAGGCCAGTGTAATGTGTAGAAACTTGTATGGATATCAGGCGTGATTACTTGTGCACTAAGTGATGTCTCTGATGTGAAACATTTTTATCAAGAAAGAAAGTTGAAAAAGGGGTTTTTTGTACTTTGTACTTGACGGCTTAATTCAGCGGGTTAGTTTCTCTTGGCCGCATTGTTAAAGAAAAAAAAACTGGGAGCGTTCTCCCTACAGTGCTTCATTTGTTTGTGTCTCTAAGAATTGGATGAATTAGTGCTAGAATCGACAATAATGAATTTTCAAATTTCAAGAAAAATCTCAGCTTTTGGGAGAATAACCGCCTGTCAATCTAATTTTATGTCCACTCTCACGTAAGAAATGGGCAGCATCTGACAAACTCAATAGCAAATGGAATTTTAAGTAGTACCGCTGAAATTCGTGATCCCTGCGCAATTTTGACTAAAGTTGTCCTCTTTTGACCAGACTTATCCACTTCTGGCGGTCTAAGTTACTCTCTTGTCGTTAAAACCTTACTGACAGGAAATTACATCGACAGTAACCAAAAAGGCCAGCATGATAGCTCTCCCAGAAGACGACAGTTTAAACGGACAGACAGTCAAGTAAGGTCCGATCATCGAAAAATGTCCGATACAGTATCAAAATATTTTACAGCTTGAAATTTCGGATTTGCTTCGGCTATAAAGTGAGATATTATTACTATATGCCCTGATAATTTGAGCCAAGCCAATACCCCAGGCATACTCCTGCTATTTCCCCAGGAATCATTACTCCCTATTGCTATGCAGGAGCTTAACAGGTGGAGGTGAGGGTGCGAAGGACAGAAAATCCCTGGCAGCTTCACTCTGGAAGAGACGACCACCATAAATTACTCCTTGAACATACGGAATAAAATGTACGTAAATGGTACGTACCCACAAGAAAAGACCATCGCATGATATTCTCAAATAGTGGCACAAGAGCTTTGACTTGATCGGAGTGCACCGCTGTATAGGAGGTAGCAAAATTATTCTGCTGCAATTGCCCGAAACATGTGGGTAGCTGTTGGGCGTCGTGTGAAATCTCGCAGCCTTCTGTGCGGATGAAAATCAGTCTTAGATTAACTAGGTACGCTAGCATCACTTTCAGTACTTTATTCCTTGTTTAACACCTCGGTCTGATACGTCAAGGAGAGTTTAAGATATAACCCGACATGTGTTAGTGTAAAACCCCGATTTTTTTTTATAAGCCGCGTTAGATCACATATCCTGCACGACTCTTCTCTTTGACAGATGTTCAAACACCGACACTATAAGAAGAAACAGGCGACAATTGAATCGAATGTAGGAAAACTCACGCCTTTAGCCTTGAGGGTTTGAACTTGCTACAACATGTTATATCCCCATCTAGAGTCAACATGTTTACTCGTTGATTTACATTCACATCTGTGAGTTATGTGCCCTTGTCCGTGGCTTTGATCGGATCGGATTTGGAAGAACAATCCACATGCGTGATTTTTTTTCTGCTGGGGGGTTGCAAGAGCCTGGGTGAGGAGTATGTTGCATTCTTGAGCTGTAACATACTTTATTGTTACACAAATCTCATGTTGCTACTCTCAGTCCAGTACTCCTTTACAAATCCCTCATTTCTATTTTGGTGGATTTTGTGTTGTATTATAGCTTCATCGCATTAAAATGAATACCAAACTTTCGCCGTGAATTAGCAATATTAAGACCTACTCAAGGCAAACTTACAAGTGTGTGTGTGGAAGGGGAAGGGGAAGGGGGATAAACCTGGTTTGAAGGAAAGTGTGCTATCTCCACGACTGGTCATTTGCCAACCAGTGTCCATTGAAAACCGCCATATACATAAAGCGAGCAGTCCGTCAAAACTTATTAGACTAATTGGTTGCTTTTTTTTTCCATGAATATTAAAAATACATGTATATTATGTAACGTTTAAGTGTGAGTTATTAAGGTCAGCGTAGAGTGTTGTATTTATGTGGACTGTGTCATTTAGCGACTGATGGGCAGGGTGGGAAGATAGGAGCTATTTTTTCAACATTCTTGGGAGTTCACCTGAGTTTGTAGCGTTGCAACGTCTACAGAGAAACCAGGGGTTATGTAATCAAACTAAAACCAAAAAGCAATTGTTTCCTTACCACAGAACTCTATTACGTGGTATTGAATTTTATGTCTGGAAAAAACCGACTATTCAGGTAAAAGATTGCAAATCTGGCGAGTTCTCTGGTGTCTTGATCCCTAGGAGCTGTATCAAAAAACAAATCTTGCCTCCTTCAAGAAGCATGCCATATTATATTTAGTAGTGAAAGGAACTTTGGTTTATTACAAAGCTTTTTGACAAGCTGTATATATAATATCGTGTTAGGTGTCACCTGTGAGACAAACAAGTTGATGCCCAATCAACTACGTATTGGGAAATGTGTGGAGTGGATGAAAAGTGAAACCATATATGGTACATGCAGGACCGCCTGTCCATACATACATACAGTTGGAAAATCTATTAGTTGGAGATGCCACCTGCCAAACGCTACCAGCCAAGCTTCTCAATGCAGTATGTGGAAATGGTAACTGACTTGAATATGTGAAGGAGGCTAAAGCTTTCTCTACTTCTAGTTGACAGTGCTTTAGCCCATTTTAGGATTGACCTAGATCAGTCTGGGCTAGCTATTGTTGAAACTGGAGAAAAAGGAAGTCGAAGCAAGAGCTA